>JASVER010000080.1:2467339-2741178 GCA_030449065.1 Oceanodroma leucorhoa | reverse complement strand
ACCCGTCCAAGCCATGAGCTGCCAGCTTCTCCAGGAGAATGCTGTGGGAGACGGTGTCAAAGGCTTTGCTGAAGTCCAGGTAGACCACATCCACAGCCAAATTACTACAAATTTGAATATCTATTTAAAATATTTATTTGTTTGTGTCTTAATTAGAAAGTGTATTGTTAAAAATGTAAAAATAAAATAATGTATGTAGTCATTTTGGATTTTTGAGTATGACATAAGTATTTCTAAGAGAATTTATATAACTACATATATTTATCCATATATAAATATGGTTATCTCTCTATCTGCTCACCTGATTTTAAACTAAGCAAGAAAAACCTTTTCATTTTGCAGATAGCATTTTAGACCGTAAGGCTCCTGTCTCTAGCAGCTAATATTAGACAGCTGTGCTATTTGGGTTTATGCATGTATGTGTAAGAATCCATGATGAGTTTTGTTATTTCTCTACTTTATTGTGTCTATCTTATTTCCATTGTATAGGAGTTATTGCCGAGTGTCTATATTTCACACTTTAAGGAGTTAACTGTGGCTTCTGGTCTGAAGTGGCATGTTGTGAGCACTGTGAAGAAACAATGTGAAATTAGTACTTTCTTTAAAATGTGGCTTCTTTGCGTTCCACTGGAAAACAAAGAATTTGAAGAAGTCTTGAGGAACTCAAAAGGAATTTCAGTTTATCCTTGGCAACAGTTTCCAGCTGTGCCCAAGATGGCTGAAATCTGTATGTGAATGGGCTATTGGAAAAGAAGACAGCAGCATGAGGACAATTGCCAAACTATAATAATAAAGAAGTCCAAGGTATTTTATTTAGTTGCAGTCAACAGTGGAAGTAGTTTGGAAAAGAAAACAACAAAAAAAAAAAACATTATCAGAACCTTCTGTAAAAGAAAATAGCGAGTGGATTTGCTTGCTAAAAAACCAGTAGCCGGTAGGACAATTTATTGTAGCATGGCAAGAGCGTGGTTTGTCAGGATCCCTGGGGAATCTCTCTGAACTGAACAGATTTGCCCTGGCAAGACTCCCAAATCAAGAACCCTTGCTCTAATGGGACTTTGAAAATACATTTTTTTATTAGTGATAGGACCTTTGGGGCAGGGGGTTCCTCTACTGGAAGCTTGCTTCTTGTTGCTTCCTATGTGCTAGCATTACAATATCTAGTGATATTCCTACCTACTTTCTCCCACGTTTATTCACTCATAAATTAATGTTCCTTTGGTCGCTCCTTTTAGCACAAGCTGGTATGTTATCACACATGCTTACTTTACTCTGGCTTAGCTAAAAATTTGGAACACTGAATGGAAAAACATTTAGTAATAGGGAATGAAAAAGACATAGGGATTTTATGTATAGCAAATAAGTTACAACTCATTTATACCAGGATCTCTGAAATTCAAAAGTCAGATATATTTCTTCTGCTTGACACCAAGTAAGCAGGAGAAAAATGAGATACAGTATCTTCTTCAACAAATTATGACTTGTTTGGAAACAACTGGCTCAAAGCACAAGGATTAGGACCGTGAGAGCTGCGGTCCCAGCACCTGTTCTTCCTTCACAGTTGAAAGCTCTGTCAGGCTCCGTGTACCCCATGACAGAGCACTGCAAAGGCTCTTTGGCTGAAGTTAAAACCAAGCACTTCTTCCTGTTCAGTAGCTGCCACTAGTCTTTCTTTTGTTCTTTCTAGTAATTATTTTGAGTTTTTAAAAAATATTTTGTTATTTATAGACATTCTGTATGGGATTATTGCCTAAGGATCAAAGTCAGCTTGGATCTATTGCAGCAGGTATTGTGTGAACAGAAATTAATGTCTTTGTCCTCCCACACATAGTAGGACCTAAGCGACCAGTAGATAGATGAGGAGCCACTGATAAAAGCAGAAATAAATGAAAAATAAAATACTAAGTAATGCATGCTTTAAATGCCTTTATTCATGCCATTCACAGTTCTCCACCTTTCTAAGTAAAAACTCAATCTAGTTGTAGCTCAGTGCATAAATAGAAGTGTTTAAAGGGATGGCTAAATAACATGCTCCAGTTCTCATTTCCTTGCGCATGCAGTGATATGAGTAGAAAGAGTGAAAATCTTAGCTAGAAATTCAGAGAACTAGGTGACGAAAAGCTGAGATCACCAAGGGAACAAAGGAAGACATCAACCTTGTATTAAGGTGACTAGTCTAATGAATTATATATAGTTAAATTGTGGAGAATCTCCACAAGGCAGGAAGGGTATATTGCTGCTGGGGGAGGAAAGTTTGAGAGATGTTTATCCAGGTTACAGAGCAGCAAGCAATAAGTTTATGTCAGGTCAATACATTTATGTCAAGGCAAGAAATTATCTTAGTAGCAGATTTTGAACAGACTGCAGGAAATGCTCACTAAAACTAGGAATGTATAAAAGCACAASAAGTGAGAACTGTAATATGAAGGTTATAAGGAGAAATGGAGCTGCAGGCAAAAGAGAAGAAATTGAGCACCAGCAACTGAAAAGTCCTGCAACCACAGAAAGCTACACATTTTAATAGTTACAAAATCAGGAGGATGTAATCAAACATCCCCACCTGTTGCAGCAGTTTATTTTTTTTATCTTGCAGCCTGAAGTGCCACAGGGAAGGCTTTTAATCAGCATCAGCATGCTGCAGTCAGTGTTTGTGTGTGTGCCTGTGTGTGCAGCATCTTTAAAACGCTGTCCAAAAAACAAAGGTTTAAACTCTTATTCAGTAAATGACCTTTATTTTATGTTTCAGTGTTATTCCTTCCTTCGGTCCTTTGCAACGGTTAGCAAAGCATCAGGATGGAAAGTCAGTGATCACTTTAAACTTTTTTCCTAATGTTTTTGTGCAAAGGTTTCAAAGTTCCTTTATAAGCCAGATTTCATATCTTCTTGTTCAAGCAACTAATTTTATTAGGATTTTTGGGCTGGTGAAAGCAAAACAATTTTGCTCCAATTGTCCTGATAATGGTCTGTGAATTAACCAGCCTTTTAAATGTTGTAAATCATAGCAAAACTAACAGAAATAGATTTTTGGATTTTTTTTCACATACCTATTGCATGTGTTTGATAAATCTCATTGTTATGACAATGTATAATCATCTAACATTTTTCAGGCTGCTGTTAGTTAATAATTTCATGGGTTTGCTATGCATATCCTTCAGCTGAAATAGAATAGATGCCYTTCCAAACACTCATGAACAAAGCTGACAATAAATGTATTTTCTAATCTCAGAAAGTACCTTGGATACCTCAACTTCTTTCTTTTGCTAGGATTAGCAGGAAAGTATTTTTTGTCTTCCTTCAATAGTGAGTAACACTCTGGCCCTTCCCCCAGCTCTGTGATGTAGAAAATAAGATCATGGTTCAGCACTATGCGAACCATGGCATCATTGGCCTAAGAAGCTCCCACTTTCCCATGTTAACCATTCATTCTCATCCTGCCCGAATACATAACTATCCCAGGCATGCAGACAAAATTATTTGCAGAGATGTGCTGTCAACTGCATCAGGAAATAGAACCAGGTTTGCAAAGGAAAGGGCTGTTCTTAAGCAGTGTGACACTGTGATAGGAATTGGTGTCAGGAAAGAGAGGACTAGTTAGGGACCCTCAGCTCAGGGAGTTTGGGTCTGCCATTGAATCACAGACTTAGTTTTACTAAGAGGAAGAAATTTTGCATTTTTTGTACTTTGTAAATTATTTAAACATTATTTCAAAATAGTGCAAATGCATCCTAGCATTTCACATATTTGCAAATATGTGACTCCTGAATTTTAATAAGCCTTTAAACTGTACATGAAATTTTTATCAGTTAAGTTCTTATATTCACCACTGCTAAGGAGAATTTGTTGCTTCAAAGTGGCTTCTTTAATTATGATTTTTAGAACGCTAGTGAAAAATTGACAGTATTTGAACAGTGCTATCCAGATCATTAATTCTTAAACTTATCTGAGATTAATTATAGTTTCAGAATGCAACTGTAGTCAAGATGGACCAGAAGATTGAGTAGAAGTTCTGCATTTTGGCACGAGGTCATGTTTGTGTAACAAATTATGCACCAGTCTTYACGGAGGATGAGATTTACAAGAATKTATTTGTTACTTCTAGCCAGCCTAATTGCAAATCTGTCATGCTTACCCAGCCTCTAAAATTCATCATGTGCACGTACTAGGTATTTTTAATTAAGTTAGTGCTTGTTAAGACTGTCATCTGTTGCATGCTTAGAAGTGGTTTTCAAGCTGGAACTGTACACAGAGTTGTAAAAGCTACAAGAGTAGCTGCAACATTCTTAAAGAAACCAGAACACCTTTGAAATAAAATACTGCTCTTACTACTTTGTTAGTAGGAATACTGCACTGCATCTAACTACATTAAGTAATTTATTATAACTCAATTCTGTACCAAGGAAATGTAAATGTAAACACCTATGTTATGCTTGGTTTTAAGGCTAGTTGATCAACAGAAAGGACAGACACTCTTTTCTTCTATTCCTTCTTTATAATATTTTTAATGAAGCATTTAATGAATGACACTATTTTTGGTTTCTTTAAATCTCTTTGCAAAAAAGAAAAGTGTATTCTTCATTACTTTGTTGTGCCCCTTTTCTGACTTGTTCAAAAACGTTATTGTTATGGAAGTAGGATACAGAATATCAATGGAAAGTAGAGAGCTTTACCTCAAGACAGGCAGCAACTGAAAACTATCAGTGTTTAAGAAAGGCTTGGTRCCTTCTGTACAAATGTGGTGTAATGTCACTATCACCCCAAATCAAAATGAGCTTTACGCAAACCACCAAAATTTGCAGAAAAATACTAGTAATCCAAGTATGGAATATAAAACTTAAGTTCCAGACAAGTCCTACTGAACTCTGTGGAAAATTTGCTGTTGACTTTGATAGCAGGCTTGGAAGTGACCTACTCCTGAACAATCTAGGTCAGAGCTGACTCGCTTGGGGCTAGTTCAGCAGAATCGAGAAGTGTGCGCTGGTTTTGTTTCACCATTTTGTGAAAGTTCTCTGAGCTTGCAATGAGACATCTCTCCTAAGAACTAAATTCATATAAAGCATTTAAAAAACACATTATAGTGACAGCCTAGAGCACTGCAGGTTAATTATTTCCACTCAGAATAATTGGATAATAGTATGAACACTATGAGGGTATAGTCCCCAAATTATTCACTAGAAGTATCTCTTTCTGGTCTTCCCTAACTTTCCTAATGAGTATGAAAAGACTTTTCACTACGAAGTACAGAGATGCTTGTTAAGGGATGTTATAAGTGGCTGCCATCTCCAGCAGCTYGGGGCCCAGGGCTGCCTGGGGGTCTCCAGCCCAGGCCAAGGGATGTGGCTGCTGCTTTTCCCATTTGCACRTTCAACCAGTCTGTATCCCGGACCCCTCTTACCCACCCCACAGGTCTTCCACTTGTCCAGCTTGGTGCTTGCTGCAAACACGCACACACTCACATGCTTGTCCCACAGGCACCATGCTCTTGTGGGTCAACCCAAATACCAGCAGAGACCCTCTCCCTGCCTGATACCCCTGCCCAGACCCAGGGTCCCCTGCTCGCCAGCTGATCCAGCTTGAGGTTTGCTAGTGAATGACACCCCATGCACACATGATTTGGGGCAGATACAGACACTCACCCCCCAGCAGACAGGACCAGGCACACAGGCTGTGACCTGTGTTCCTGCTCCAGCTGCCGGTGCTGAGCCCCTCACTCATGCTGAACCGCCCCAGTAGCTGTTTTTCAGGGGACACGCTGCTCCCACCCCAGTGGATGGGGCTGAGACCCCCACCTACTCCAGTGGGTGGCACAGAGACCCCACTGGCCCTAGTAGCTAACACCATGGGCCAGGGACACCTACACCCCTGGTGTGACTCCAGCTGCTGGCCCTTTGGCAAATGTAAGCATATCTGAGTCCAGCATGGTACATGTTCACATGCACCATGCACACAGTTTCAATAAGAAGTTAAATATGGAGGTAATAAATATTTGAAAGGTCTCTCACCATTTTTATTATCTCCCTATTTACTTTTTCATTCTAATTCTTACCTCCTTTGTAACGTTTTTACTTTTCCTCTCTCTTTCCTTTCTCTGCTGAACCCTTCTTTTTCATTCTAGCTCATCTAGTATTACCCATCTGATTCCTTTCCATCATCTGTCACTCACTTTTGATAGACTTATCTTTTTGTCTTCAGTTGCTCTCTCTAGTCTTTTTACAACAATGTTTTTCTCTCTCTGCCTTCATATTCCACAGCACAGGCACTGCATATCACTCTTTTTAAGTTCCCTAGTTAGAAATGATCCTTCGTTTTGATTGAAGCATCGGTTGGTTTTCCTCCTTTACAAAACTCAGTGAATCTCCACTAAACCAGATAAACTCAGCTTGTTATCATTATTTAATCACAATTATTAATTCAAACTCTTTAGAAGGTTTTCTTAACAGGTTCCTGCTGCCATGCCTGCCATGCTGAGCCTACCAGCCCCTTAAGTGAGGGAGTGCTCGGAGGGTCTCTCACCCCTGGTCACTGGTGCCAGCCCTTCAGGTTCTTCACTGACCAGGGACACTACCATCAAGATGTCCAGATGAGTCTGCCCAGTGTTAGGGCCCATTTCACTGCTACTGAAGCATTTACCTTGCTTAGGCTGTGATAAAACACACTTACTCTTCAGTCTTTGTATCCATTAGCCATCTAGAAGATCTTGGTTCCTCAGCATCACTTGCTTTCATCTGCCAATCTATTTCTGTTTCACCATATTGCTTGTGAATAGACGTAGCCAGTGTGACTTTTCCTAAGTTGAGTGACCTTCCTGAATATGAAATAAAGTGTTCTTGTGTTACATAAAGATTTTCTTTGGCCCAGAGTTTATATTTGCTGCTTGTTTCTTTGAGAGAAGTTGTCATTCCATTAAAGCTATACAAACATGTTTGAATCAAAGCCCAATGAAAAATAAAAAAAATAGTTCTTTTATCTCTTTTCATTCTTACTTACATAGTGGGTTTAAATCTGTTAGAAAATGTTAAATGCAAAAGCTGTTAGTTGTTAAGTTCTGTAGTCCAGCATTTTTATTTCAATTCTGAAATCCCTTTGACCAATACAAAATTAGGAATTTCATTAAGAATATCATACAACTATTTTATTGTTCAGGATAGTGAAAAAGCCTGACTTAAAAGTATTGTACTGGACAGATTTTTTTATCTTTTTTTTTTTTTTCCCCAATTTCTTTGCAACATCTACTACCATTCAGCTGGTCTCTCCTCTAACTTAAAAACCTCTTCCTCTTAATCTGTCTCCTTCCTAGACCCCCACAAGATAGCTAACTTTCCGTTGATGTAATTTATTGTGCAATAATTTGTACACATTACAGTTAGTTAAAAACTTCTGTACTCTTCTCATAAACAACAGAAGGGGAAAAAATGAAGGAAACTGCACAGTTCAGAAACTGCCATCAAACGTATGTGGTTCATTGTGCATTCTCTCATATGCTCACATGGTCCACTTCAAGTGAGATTTTTCTAAAGAAAGCAAATTATCTGGTATAAATACGTTACCTGTCACAGAGGACCAGCTTAGTTTTACACATCCTCTGGGAATGTGTGTGCGCAAGTGTATTAAGTGGTATTAAATGAACAAAGTGGTATTGAAAAACTAGTGCATTTTCAAGCTTTGCACTGAAGAAACTCTCTGTGATTTTCAGTGTTTACACTCCTAGAGATGTTTATAACAGATTTAGATAATGCTTGCATTAAATATTTGCATAGAAACTGTTCATAACATAAGCAGTTTTTCGGGTTGAAAAGCTGTATATATGTCATGGGAAGGCATGGTCTGAATAATAAAGCTGAATTCRGGAAATTTAATGAAGACTCTAAGGACAAAAGTGTGGCCATTTCTCTGTTTTATATTTTTTATCATTTGATACTTCTCTACTCTGTTTCTTCTCTCCCGTGATATTAGCTTTTTTCCCCTCTCTTCTTTCATCCTTTTCCATTTGCCAATCCCACAAATGCCCAACTGTAGTTACTGTTTTTGACAAGATCACTTGTTCTCTATCTTTCATTTTCAATCCATGTTCAAGTACTTTTGGCCTCCAGACCTCCCAATTGACCCTGACTTCTAATTTGTTGGTAGAGAAGTGTAGCTACCAGCTCCTAATCTGGGTCTGCCTTTGAGAGGCTGGTTTAAAACAGTGTGTACAAGGGAATTTAAAGTGCAGGAGAGCAATCTCACTCTTGAATACGTATTTCAAGGTAGTCCCTAAAGCGCTGCCATCCATTTTTTCAGCTCAATACCTTGATGTCTTCTCCTTGTAGCAGATCTGATGTGGTTCATAGGGCTTTAGTAGCCCGTGAAGCTGATAGGTGTATTTTGTGATGAAAAACAGAAAATAAGAGGCTGTAGAGGAAGAATTACTAAAAATACATATGTACAGACAAATAAGATTGGCAAGAATGTTTTCCTGGGTTGGCAAAAAATGCTGATGATCTGTAGAGTAGCCTACTGACAACTCACACAGTTCCTCAGCAGGTGTTTCGAAAGAACTGAGGCTGAGATTTATAAATATTTATGTTGTACATAATTTTGTTTCATTCCCAGACTCACTACACAGAAGGAACATGTACTCTGAGTTGGCTCTCTTCCACAAGTCTTGAGCTGTGAATATGAAATCTGCACTTCATTTTGTCTCCCTTGCCTCTCTGTCTGTGCTGAACCATGAACAGTTTAGTGGGGCTGCCAGCCTTTAAGGCCCTGGGACAAATTCCATCATACAGCTGAAATTGAGTGTAAGCCATTATGCCAAGAAAACAATTCATGCATTTCTTTTTTTGGTTTTCAGTATCTTTGTCACCTTTGTCACCTTTGTCACCTCCTACCAAAATTTTAGACTTAGGAAAATCTGTGCAGCTTGGCTTTCAGGTCTTATACTAACCTTCTTCCAAAAAAAATCACATTCAGAACTAATACAACACAGGCATTTTTCCCATTTTCATGGGAAGACTTAAAACCCTGTAGGTGAACAAAATCCAAATTCCAGCTTATCTTAGCTGTACTGCCAAGGCAGTGGATGTGGCCAGTGGATTGTAATACTGCTGAGTAAAAAGTGGAGCAAGACTTAAACAGTGGAAGCTCATATGCTGTCTTTGCCAAATAAAGGGGTGAGACTTTGAGAAAGAAAGCAGTAAACAGAAATAAGAAACAATAGAGGGAAAAAAAGAGGTAGTTTTACAGGTGACTTTTCTTTTTCAGAGAGAGTGAAGGGAGAATTTGTTGGGAGAATTGTTTCTAGTTTTTGAACTTCCTATTAAATAGGATGATTACCTGCCCCAAAAGCTCTTTTAAGTACTCAGCCTTCTAGGTTGACATTTGTCACTCAAATGCTACTATAAAAAGTCAGCAATGAGGCAGGAGGCAAGGCAGGAGAGTCCTGCTTTGAATAGAAGGCATTTGCTGCAGGCAGGAAAGGTGGGCAAGACTTTGGGGGCAAGGGCAGCACAGTCCATCTTGTGCACTTAGTGGGGATGCGAGACAGACTAACATCTGATTTATCTGCTACATCAGCAAAAAGTGGCCTACCTGCCCTCACTTTCATGCTGACTACAATGAATTTGCAAAGAAGACAATCACACTTAGAAAGTGAGATATTTTGCCTCTGAAAACTCCTGCAAAAACCTCTTGACTTGATAGTCTTTCCTGGGGTAGTCTCACTTGTCTCTGTAAGAACAGGGTGATATGTAGTATGTACGGTCTTTCTAAAGCAAGGATCATACCTCTGAAAAAAGTAAATATGTAGAGCGTTAAGATAGCCTAGGTATAGATGTGTATGATTAGGAATACATGGTCATTTATAAATCACTTTTAACTTATAATTTATAAATAATAATTGTTATATTCTAATGCATCATTTTTCATTATCTTTTGAAGTCTTTTATGACTGTATTAATTTGTTATTTAATAAGCAAAAATTTTTGTGCTTCTTTGTGTATTTTTTTGTGATCAGTAGTGTCAGATCTACATCAGCCTGTCAACATTATGATATCGGAGTGACTAGGTCACACACATAACAATGATCTGGATGTTTTTGGTCAAATGTGATTTTTAAAAGTAGCAATTCAGAAAACAATTGCACTGACCATGTGTATGCATGGTACTCTCCATATTAAACTTTTATTAATAAATTTGTAGAGTTGCAGTTCTCTAGTTTAAATATCTGTAAATCAGAGGTTTAAGCCATTGGTGCATTTATCAGTTGCAACTACAGATATGAATCATGCTAAATAGCAGTCACTCCTAAAGGATGTCTAGTATGCCCAATATCTATATGCAGCACATATATCAGTACAGCAGTACCTAGATATGAGAATACGTAAGCCATGCTCCCGTTACAGAGTGTTTTGTGAAGCATGAACACCTCTTGGGACAATCGCCCACAATTCCAGGTGGTGCCGTACCGAGATGAGTTCTAGGACACTCCCACAGTGAATTCTGGGGAAAAGTGTGTCTCACCGTTTAATTTTCATTGCAGAGGAACAAATTATCAAACTCAAGAGCAAGCAGCACCAGTTAACTAACCTGATTTGAAGAACCKTCACACTTAGCCCAGAGGAGTTTGTGGCTGATTGGGTTAGGGATAACAGCTATGAAATCTCTAGTCAACCACTTACTAAAAAAAAAAATCAAGAAGAGTTTGGAAAATTCAGCTTCTTCTGAATATCCATTTGCAGGCTAAGAATTACTATTATCCTATGCTAGAAGTTTGAAGGAAACAGCATCAGTCCACCATTATCAGTGTGTTTGTGCTTCATGGCTCTTCATCTTTTCATGAACAGCCATTTTGAAGACTGGTAATATGATAAGAATCTCTTATTATGTAATAAATAAATTTTAAACTAGCTTAGATTAATTAGCTTCTTAATGGCCACAGCTTTTTCCTCAACCTGTTTCAAACTGGGCAAATAGCTCCAGAATTCACAGAAATTATTACAATATTTCATCTTAATTAACACTTTTAGTGTTTCAACATGTATTAAACACTGACTCAGCATAGGACTAATGTTCAACATGTTTTCTCTGTATTAAGTAGTCCTTTACTCATGAAAAATCACATTGAAAGCTGTGGTACTGATCAGGAGGTCATGACAGTGGACTGCAACAGCTGCAGAATAAACTGACTGCAGCCACTGGGAGCGAAAAGCTTCCRTGCTGCTCCCTCATACTGTAAGAAGATAAACCAATTCCTTCACTTCTGCCCTTATATTAGTGTCAACATTTTAAATTACCTGCCAGAAGCGAGTACAAAAATTATACTGTTCTCCTAAGTTACTCCTTTTATATTACTTTCTCCCATATATTTCATTTTATTTTTGACCTTGATCATACCACTGCAAAGCCCATATGGTTTGCATTGAATTCCATGAGCTTTTGCGTGAGCATAAAAGTAGCAAAATCGTTTGCTTACTCAAGGCTTTGTGCTTGAAACCTTTTGGAAATAATACGTCCCTTTAGGTTTTGCAAAGCACTGTATACATCTTCAGTAGTTACATAGGTTGTGGACCTATGTAATTATGTAAGTAATACATGGACGGTAAACCTTTGCAAACCATAACTCAAATTAACAAGCTAGAAGTAGATCTTTCTAGATCATGTATATGCTAGAAGAATTCCTAATAAAGAAAAAAATCTTTACGATAAGCAGATTTCCTTTGTGTTCAGATACCTACAGTACAGACATAGTGTGATATTGCAGACACTGGCAGCTGAGACCAGAAGGTATCTGTTTAAAGGCTCAGTTTTTGTACTCAGACTAAAAATAAGGAACTCGAGATACCTATCAGATCACAGACTGTCTTTTATTTTATGTATTTATCTGCACAGTGTTTCTGAGTTGGGCTGGTGGTTAAGTGCTACAGATAATAAGTGTATTTATTCTTATTATTTGTATTAAAAGGTTTTGACATTTCTAGAGATGGTCATTTAGGTCTGTCTGACCTTGTGCTGAAGCTGGATTGTTTCATCCATTCACTAGAGCTGCTGTTCTTGCAGGGGCGGAATTTGCTTGGTAATGGTTGATGTTTTAAGGCTGTGGTTGAGTCCTTCCTGTTTTTCCCCATATCCTTGATTTAATTTCCTTCAATGTTTTACTCATATGCAAACTGAGAAATATTTTTTCTTTCATTTACAAAGTTTAGTATCCTTAAAACCTTCTCACTTCCTCCTTCTGTTCACAAACACAAGTACATACTTTCTCAAGATTGCCTACAAGCTCCACTTAGTGTTACAGGTGGGATGTTCCCACTCTGTCTGGTTTAGTGACAGAGAGGAAACTATTCTACACCATGTCACTAACACCAGTATTCAGCAGAAGTGCAGTAGGGGGGATAACCCAGGATTATCCTGGTGACTGTGCTGCTAGCACAGGAACGGTCAGTCGTGTCTTTCATTTCTTGCCCCATCTGTTTTGCATTCTTGTTGCCGTAGTAAGAGCCATCGCAGAGCAGCGTTTGTGTTTGAGAGCATACAGGCGAGATGAAAAGTGCAGGAGCTGCATAATGTCCAAACTGAGCTCTACCTTTCTCAGGAACATAAATCATTTACTCATCTGTTTTACAGATGTTAAGTCTGTCATTTGCAGCAAATATCCATCCAGGAGATGCTTGCTCATATTTGTATAAAAAATATAACCATTTTGTATAAAATGGTTAGTTAGACCTCACAGGCAGTTACTCTGACAATTTCCTTCACAGTAAATAAGGGTAATGCTGTTCACCTGCTTTACGGCACATGAACATTAACTATTCAGCCATGTCAGTATTTGAAGATGAAAATATAAATAATACTTATTTTTTTATATATACGTACAATGCCAAATATTAAAAAAGGGAGACTGGCTACATACCATGATTGATATTTTAATATTCAGAAAAGGCAAAAGTACCAGGTTGGCTACCAGAATTGCTGAATGAATTATATAGGAAAACTCAGCCGTGGAACTAGAAGACTGCCAGAAAGGACAACAAAAGATATCTTTGAGATTTTATGTGGTTTTGGTTTTGTTTTCCATATGAAACTTCAAAATCAAATAGACTTAAAAGTCTTTAAAATATTTCAGCATTAAAATTTTTACAAACACTCTTACCTTGTGTTGTTTCAAATACATAATCTGATACTTCTCTATTAGATGTTTTAAAGTGGGTTATAAGAACTTGGCAAGAGATGCACATACACAAAAAAATCCCCTTTATTAGAAAGATACAAAAATAAAAAAAGTTTGTTGTCCTGTTCAAAAATTCTGGTTGCCTGTAATTCAGGATGGCTGCCATCTGTTTGGCCTTTTCCCATCAGGATTCTGCTATAATGATGAACTCTGCAGCATGTACAGAAATTGTTCTCAAACCTATGTTAACAGTCCTGATAATATATTTTTTAGGTTTCCTCTACGCTCAGAACAGTACCAAACGCAGCATTAAAGAGCGACTTATGAAGCTCTTGCCCTGCTCGGCTGCCAAAACGACATCTCCTGTTACTCAAAGCAAGTTTTATTTTTCATTTGATTTTTTTTTTAGGTTTGCATGCATCAAAAGTTACACTTTCATTAACTGCTCACTTGTGAGACAAGATATCTGCTGAAGTAATCGTATGCTCTACTAAGGTTTAAAAGGAAGTGATGAACAGATCTGTGGGCTGGTAACAGATTTGTTGGTGCAGAGCAGGATGGCAAGATACCAGTGCCAGGGTCTGCCGCGTAGGAGCTGCTGGGTTGGCGCTTATGCTCTGCAAGCTAGCTGAGAAGTGACTCACTGGTTAAATTAAATACCTGCTCTCAATGTGTTTGAAAAGTGGCATCTTTCTGTGTACGTGTGCACGTGCCTGTGTGTTGTTGCTATCCAATGTATAGGACAGTATCAGCAGTATTGGTGTGGAAAGAAAGGCTTGGCCCTGCAGGTTTTGACAATGTGACATCAAACTATTTAGGGAATGAGCCCTAAAGTATGTGTCTGAAAGAAAAAATGAGATTGAAAAAAAAGTATGTGAATGTAGAGATAAAGGAAAAGCACACTGACACTACCTTTAATGTCTTGCTGTGAGGAAATAAAATCTCTCCAGGGTAGCTAACAGATAAAAATGGGGGGGGGAAGGGGGGAGAGAGGGAGGCAGGGAGGGAGATCCATACATAGATACATACTTACATATATGTATACCTAGATAGAGATTAATTCTAGAATAACACTAATGTCTTCCTATATAAATTGGCTACTATAGCTGATTTTAAAATATGCTTGTGGACCCAATTCAGTCTAAATTAATTCGGCTTAATTCTAGGCACTAATCTGAGCACCTAAAATTAGAAGCTGAGTGGTCCCTGTGCTTCCTGCATACTCTTCTGATAAAGCAGGTCGATCAATCTAAGGTAAAAAGATGCCTCCAAGAGCAGTTCCTTATGTCCAGTAATTATAGGACAACCCAAGGCAACCTTGTTATGAACACAGGCCCCTATTAAGTGCCTAGGCTTCAGCGGTATGGATCTAGGCTTTCTTTTTGTTACCCCACCTCATTGTCTTTCATGTGCTTCTCGATAGAGAAGACTGTGGTATTTGATTTCCTTTCTAAGTATTTGAGATCTCAAAGATGAAAAGGACTAAAGATGCGGATGCACAGTGACTTTTTCATGGTGGCTTCAGCTGATGTGTTTTACTTGAAAATAGGGTAGCTTAAAAAGGTCAGTTACTGTTGTGTTACCTGATAGTAATTAATTATGTAGAAGTTGCTTTCAGCTACGTGACCTGAGTAATATAGCCTTAGATTATTAAAGGAATCATAGAATCACAGAATGGTTTGGGTTGGAAGTGACCTTAAAGATCATCTAGTTCCAACCCCCCTGTCATGGGCAGGGACATCTTTCATTAGATCATGTTGCTCAAAGCCCCATCCAACCTGACCTTGCACACTTCCAATGATGGGGCACAGAATAGAAAAAGGAAATAGAATAGAAGGTTTGATCTGTTTGTTTGAAGCTGGTTGAAGACAAACTTGACCCTCTCTCTTGCACATTTCTATGCAAGCTTTTTGTCTGCACAGGTAATGCAAAAATATGTAGGGGCAGTCTTAATAACCTTGACCATGCAAAACTTTTATAAAGGGTTGGGTTTTTTTTAAAAAAAACATTTTATGAATGTTTGTTTATAAAACAAACATTTTCTTGCTGAAACTGTTTGTTTTATAAACCAGAAGAGAAGTAAATATAAAACTTGCATTAAATATTTCATATTTGAGAACCAAATAGTAAAAAAGGATGCATTCAGCATTTTTCTCTGTACTCCCGTCAATAATGAAACACTATATTAAGTAAGAATGTTATATTAAATGAAAATATTATATTAAATAAGAATATAATTGTAGACACACATTGTTATTATCTCATTTTGACGGTGTGCTATTTGACTTCTGATAGCATGAAAGAAGCAACGTTGTAATGTACTAGGAATGAAGCCAGCACTACCTACAATAACAACCACATAATGTGAACTCCTTAGAAATTTTAAGGGGAATATTTTTAAAACAGGTAATTTGTTGAGATATACATAGCCTGAATTTGCACTTCTGTGCTTAACTTCTATCAATATGTGCAGAAAAAGGTTACTTGAATAAATAAAATCTTATTTCAGCATTCCCATTGAACAAAGGATGTCAAAGAATGCTTTTTCTTATTTGTGTGCTTTAGCCTAGTAAGCCTAAACTTAAATCCATCCTTCCTTAGCTAAATATTTAAATGCCTGTGCTAGAGATAAGAGTAGACCCAAGAATGGTTTTGGAAATGAAAAGCATGTGTGCACACAATTATTAAATAGATAGGGGAGATATAATTTGGTTGTGCAGGCAACTGCATATGCACAATTTTTACAGATGAGACCTGAGCCCTAACTTTGGGCATGCTTCTCGAACTGCCATTATTTGAAGAGTATGTCTGCTTTTTGCATTGCTTTTACCATTTTCTTCTTCAGTGAACAACGAAAGGTCCAAAGCATAGCTCCTGTGGCAAACACATTAAAAACTGTCTTTACTATTTAGCTAGAGGAAAGCTACTTGTTAATGAAATCAGTAAGAATATTTTGTTTAATATATTAATGAGTGAATATGAACTACTTTCTGTTTTTCAGTTGACATGTGTTAGACTTTTATTAAAAAAAATAAATCTTAACTTTCGTAGGCTGAAGAAACCAAAGAACTGAAATAACTAATTTTTCATTAATTCCATAGAAATCATTAATTTTTAGAAATAGATATATTTTCACATATTTTCACTGCATATTTTAAGGTATAGATTTTTTTTCCCAACCTGGATAATGGTAGCCATAAGTGTGAAGAAAAAAATTAAAAACCTGGAAGTGACTCATGAATGCTATAGTATTTTAATCAGTATAGTCGGCACATTATAAGGAAGTTTATGATGATCTTATTTTTTGGTTATTTATATCTATAAAAGATGACAGAAATAGGGTGTGAAAAGACTGTTATACTGAACCTTTTCATTAGCAGAAAGACAACATCATCACCACACTGGTCTTCTACATTCTCACCAAATCATTAAAACACAATAAAAATGTTTATTACTAAGGATATACCGAACATTGTGCTCAGCATCACATTGTCTGGCCTTTATCTCTAGCTTCACATTTATTATGTGTATTCATTTAGCTTCTGGAAAAGCTTGTAGATGTCTCTCTAGGTAGCCAAAAGTTTCACAAATGGATGCTTAGAGAGCTCATTTCCAGTTAAGTCCCTTTCTGTCTAAACAATAGTTCTTGGCATATAAAACACAAGTGACTTTTCAACAATATTTATTCTCAGGTTGATTCTTTTGTCAATTTAGTATAAGCACCTAGTGTTGACTTGCAGTTGACAAAAAAAAATTGGCTGCATATCTACAGCATGACATTGTTATAGAGACTTTAGTGACTATAGAGAGAATATAAAAGTTTAATTCCTTAAAACATGATGGAAAGGCTTTAGAAACTGTGCAAAATAAACCCTGGATGCTCTCATGCAGATTTAAAACGAGACTCAAGAACTTTGCTACAACTTCCATAGATTAGGAAGACAGCTTCTCAACTCTGGAACTACTTTATTCCAATTTCATGTATAAAGGCAGGATTTTCAAGACTTCCTCTTTACACCTCAGAGTGTCTTTTTAAAGAAGAGAGCTGAAATTTTCTTATAATCTTGTGAGTTCAGATACTGGCCCTTTCAAACTATTATCAAACATCATAAGGTAAATGTAAAGTTGCGTCAGTTGGGGGTTTTGTCAATAGCATTGGGATTGGAAGTTTTCACAAAGATGGTAATGGTCTACGAGTCATATGAGATAATCTATAAAGAAAAATGAAAGAGAAACATATTATAGTTATCCATAAACCAATACACAATAGACATTCTGAGATAAGACTGCGGGTGACACTGAGATCATCTGGGTGACACCGAGGTCATCTTCCTGAGATAAGTGCTAAGAGCAACATCTCTTTGATAGGAGGAAAGACAAGGCCCTACAATTTTGTGAAGATTTATCCAAATAGTTTATATATTATGATTATATCTATTTAAAGGTTGTTCATTTCTTGTTTAGCTGAACTATATCTTCTGATGCCAGATTTCTCCCAAGCAGCTGAAAGTTATTATTACTGCATTGTTGCAGAACAAAAATATGTGGAGAAGTAAACATAATACTATTTTAATGGAGTATCCTAATATTGTGCTCTTATGAAAATTGAACTGAATAAAACTTTATTTTAAGAATGCACAGTCCCACACTGGTGAAATAAAATATATATCTTCAGCATTGTAGAAGCGACAATTATGTGTGTTTGTTTTCTCTCAAGTTACATTTCTATAGTTGGTATAACTCTTAAACCAGAATAAGTCAGTGATTTGATAAAATTAGTCTGGAGTACTGCACAAGCTATGTTTAATGATGGGAGTACTTAAAAACAGATGCATACATTCACATTTTTGATCAGGTACATGCCTGGCACCCGATATAAAAAATACATACTGTAAGTTTCTCTAGCTATTTTACTGAACTTCCACATTTAAAACTCTACCTGGAAAAAAATGCATTTCTATCTCGCATTCTTTTAGGGCCACACTCAGCTATAAGCCATGAATATCCACATTCTTATTCACCTAATGATGAGGTCAATAAAATACTCATGTTCCCGACTTAGGCTGCTCACTGTGAATGTTGCCCTGAAGGGTTTTTCATACAGTATTCAAAGTAAGGTGTACTGTTGAATATACAACATCAATCTCACACACTTTCCAAAGCACAACTTCACGGTAGAAGGAAACACTGAGAATACCAGTCTGATACAGTGAATTCACATCCATTAACTAACCAAGGGAAAATTTCCAGTATTCTGGAGTCACTGAAGWTTTATAAAATTGTTTTCTTTGCTCAGAGAGTCGTAGAAACAGAAAAGTCATTCTGAATGTGTCATGCATGCCTTTGCAGAATGTTGGCTTTCCAGTTTATTGCTATTTGTACTGATGTGATAAAATCCAGACTGCTGGATCATCACTGCTGTTCCATGTTCTGTGCAGCCACCGAAGCGGACAGATACACTTTCCCTATGAGTTCAAAATGAACATGCCATTTGTCTTTAAAGCTGCAAAAGCCATTCTTTAAAAGAATGTCATTTAACTTTCTTTTTTTTCTGCAAGGCTTAGATATTTCTACATCCTATATTTCTTGTTGAGCTTTCCTTCTCTGTCTCTTGTATTCTGTAGACACTGTAGAAGATGAAATGGAAATGGCCACAGTACGACACAGACCTGAAGCTCTTGAACTCCTGGAAGCACAGAGTAAATTCACAAAGAAGGAACTTCAGATCTTATATAGAGGTTTCAAAAACGTAAGCACTTCCTTTCTGAATTTACCATCAGTTTACAGGATAGGCCACCGCAATCACAGCAGTATAAGAATGACTGGCAGTGAAGCTCATGGGATTCAGTAGCTAAACACTGCATGTCTAGTCAGGTGAAGAAATAATCACTCTGCAACAATTGGGCCGTTTAATGACCAAAAGATGCAGACAAACTAGAAAGCATCCAGAAGAGAATAATTATAACTTAGTATAGTAGGACTTTGTTCAAGGACAGATTGAAAATTGTGTTGGAGTTGTTTGTCTATAGGTGAACTAATGGCAGAGAACGTAAGTCCTGAAAAATTTGGTCAGGGAGAAGAAAGATTTTGATTTTTGTGTTCACAATAGCTATCAGAAAAAGTAATTGGCATAAAGTGCACTGAAGGAATTTTTCATTAAGTGGACAGCAGTAGATGACTTCTTCAGTCCTTCCTAGCTCCCCAAGTATATAAACTTGTCAGATCCCTTTACTGGGAGTCATTATTTGTAATTTTTTTTTGCTGATATATGTGCTCTATTGGCAAGTCCAATGCTTTCAGTTGGCGGGGATCGCCAGTGAGGATCCCAGCGCATAAGTGCAGTCTGCCTCCTTTTCCAGTGTGTACTTGCTCTCCTGTGGTGCTGGCATGTAAGGCAGCCACAGTTAGTACAGCAGAGAAATAAGACGCAAAAAGATTTTACTAAGTATTATTAAATTCTGGCTTTATACCAAAAGTAAGAGCTGCCCGTGATTTTATTAATACTACACCAAAAAAAAGCCGCTTTCTAAAAAAATAGCCTTTTTCTCTCTGTTTTATTCTATTATCTTTTATGTGATTAACACTTCTATGGGTTATTATCATTATTATTATTATCCATTAACATTGGATAGAAAATACTTGATATTAAAAAAACTTGAATAATAGCAATTGTTTGCAAATCATGAGTGTGTAACGTTAATCTAGTTAATCAGCCGTGAGTACCGCAACCGTGCAGGTGCTTATTAATCTCCTGCTGAGTTGGAAGTAAAGATAAATTTAATTGTATTTTGATTTAGTTTTTCTTTCACCCTTACAAAAGGACTGCCTTCTTGCCCTTGGCATTTACCAGTCAAGTGAAATTGTGTAAAAAAGTATAGTAATGGTAAAAGCACAATGAAGCTCAACTATGGAATAAGAGAGAATATTTTCAATAGCTTGTACAAGAAGTGTAAATCTTACAGAATTATTAGATGTCATGTATTTTGTAATGAAAGCAAGCCATGCAAACAGATGTTTTAAAACTACATTTTTATCAAAAGCCTACAATGCAAGTAACATACAGAGTTACTTAAGGTGTCTTGTCTATATATCATCCTCAGTTCCAGAAAGTATATAATGTTGGCATGTTAGTGATTAACAGTGATTGCTCTTAAAAGCTTTTCATTTCCTCAGGGTACCAGAGAACATTCCCCTGCTAATGACAGTATTCCCTAGGTATTGCAAATCATGAACTAATGTCCCTAATTATCCAAGGCAAAAAGGTAGAAAGTACAGTGGATAAAATAAACCTCCTCTCTGTTTCTCTAAGAATAATTATTTTTAGAGTCTCAGAAACTAAGGACCTTGATAATTCTTTGCATAAAATGAGGTATGGAAAAAAAGAATAGGTTATAAGAAAGTATTTTAATTTTAAACTGGTTTACCATTTTTTGAAAAGAGGAATTCTACCTCTTCATATGCTTTTGTGTTCTAAGATGTAAGTTCTACTTACATCAAAGCGGTGTCGATGGTAATACATGGTAATACATCTTTATTCAGGTGTTTCATTTCCTTATCGGTACATGATAATTCAAGACATGCACGTGTAAATATCTTTGACTATTTAGAGCTAATGAGCATGAACTTCAGGTTTTTTGTATTTAATAAAATTGCAAAATTATCAATTACTTTCAAAAATGCTGTAAATCATGCCTAGGGCTGGTGACTGTTATAAAAGTAAACCACTTTAAAGCAGTAGTCTTTAGCCCAAGCATTAGACTTCAGAAATTAAGGATTTAAAAACTTTCAGTTGAGTTGGAGTTTGTTTTGTTTCTCATATTTATCAGTTTTTAATGCAAAATACTCTACAGCTCTATGAGCACCTTGCCTGTGTGGATTTCATCTTTCCTGTCACATATGTAGCTTTTACCGAATACAGTTTGAGCGGCTTTGGTGGGTACTGATACAGGATGGCATTAAAGTGCCTCCCATGGTCTGCGCTTAGCTGGTCTCCCCCTGCCAGTGCTCAGTCATCCACTTCTGTCTGCCAAGGCCACCTCTCTTCTCGCTCCCTTTCTTTCTGATCCAGCTTAACACTATCCTGCCAATATCTCCACACCTGTGTGCTTCATGTGTGTGCTTCATGCACCAATATATACTGGGGACCACCCAGCTGGAAAGCAACTTTGCAGAAAAGGACCTGCAAGTCCTGGTGGACACCAAGTTGAACACGAGCCAGCAATATGTCCTGGTGGCAAAGGTGGCAAATGGTATCTTGGGCTGTGTTAGGCAAAGTATTGCCAGCAGGTTGAGGGAGGTGATTCTTCCACTCTACTCAGTGCTGGTGAGGCTACACCTGGAGTGCTGTGTACAGTTCTGGGTTCCCCAGTACAGGAGAGACATGGACATACTGGAGAGAGTCCAATGAAGGGTCACAAAAATGACTAAAGGGACTGGTGCATCTCTCTTATGAGGAAAGACTGAGAGAGCTGGAACTGATCAGCCTGGACAAGAGAAGGTTCAGGGGGGGATCTCATCAATGTGTATGTTATCATGTATATGAATACCTGAAGGGAGGGTGTAAAGGAGATGGAGCCAGGCTATTTTCAGTGGTGCCCAGTGACAGGAGGAGAGGCAATGGGCACAAACTGAAACACAGGAGGTTCCTTCTCAACATCAGAAAATTCTCTTTCACTGTGAGGGTGACTGAGCACTGGCACAGGTTGCCCAGGGAGGTTGTGGAGTGTCTGTCCTTGGAGATAACCAAAAGCTGTCTGGACATGGTCCTGGGCAACCTGCTGTAGGTGGCCCTGCTTGAGCAGGGGTGTGGAACCAGATGACTTCCGGAGGTCCCACCCACCTCAACTATTCTGTGATTCTGTGATATTCTGTTTAATCATTCCACTAGGAAGGAAACTCCACTGAAAATATTTAGTGAAACACACAGGCACACATCTTTAACATGACGATTTTCACCTGATGTTTGCCTGTCTTCCTATCTCTTCAACAATTCAACTACATAAAGCAAGATATGTTAAGGCATGAATTTAAGTTGCTGTAGCTCTGCTGACATTATGCTCCTGTTAGACTAAATTTACAATGTCCCACAGCACAGTAGCGTCAGCATTGCACTGGGCACTGGCAGGAGCTCAGAAGAGCTATAGTGCAGACTGGGGTCTTAAAGGCAATGTAGCTAGTATCAGCTGGCATGGTCACTACATGTGCTCTGGTTAATATAACAGAATGATGCCCTATATACAGATTTTTGCTGTATTTGTATCACCAATGAACTATAGAATAACTACTGCTATGTGAGCACTTGATATTTGGAATCAACATGCAGTAGTTAAGCTAGTTCGACCATATCAATTAAACTAGTTACTGCTTGCTAGTCTAGGAGTGAATGTTGGTTTCAGGCAGCATTTTCCCATCTATGAATCAACAGATTGCCTATCTCTCTATGGAAGAAACAGACAGGAGCTCTATCTTTATATAGAGCCTAAAAAATTGGGAGATTTTCAATAGTTAAACTGTAATACTACCAGAAGATGAAGTATCTGTAATAGTGCAAATGTTAATAACCTTAATGAAAACAAAACTTTAAGCTTTAAAAAAGACAAGACTCCGTATCTACTATAGTAGATAGTAGATATACATTCAAAACTGACATTTTGACCAACATAAGGAGGACATGGACCTGTTGTAGCGAATCCAGAGGAGGGCCACGAAGATGGTCGGAGGGCTGGAGCACCTCTCTTATGAATACACGCTGAGACAGTCGGGGTTGTTCAGCCTGGAGAAGAGAAGGCTCCGAGAAGATCTTATAGCAGCCTTCCAGTACCTGAAGGGGGCCTACAAGAAAGCTGGAGAGGGACTTCTTACAAGGGCACGTAGTGATAGGACAAGGGCTAATGGCTTTAAACTTGAAAGAAGGTAGATTTGGATTAGCTATAAGGAAGAAATTTTTCACCATGAGGGTGGTGAGGCACTGGAACAAGTTGTCCAGAGAAGCTGTGGATGCCCCATCCCTGGAAGTGTCCAAGGCCAGGTTGGATGGGGCTTTGAGCAACCTGGTCTAGTGGAAGATGTCCCTGCCCATGGCAGGGGGGTTGGAACTAGATGATCTTTAAGGTCACTTCCAACCCAAACCATTCTATGGGTCTATGATTTCTTTCTGAAGAACTTGGGTATCTCTGTATTATAATAATGCTTGAGGTGTGTCAGAAAGTAATGAATAAGCGAAGTGGAATTTTTCTGTATATTTTCAACAGGCTTTCTAGCATGCACATTTTTCCCTCTGTCTTTATGCAAGCATGGCAGGAAGAAATAGGTCCCAGACATGATAAAGAAAAAACAATTGATGAAACAGAAGAAAAGTAGTACTCAGYCCCTTTACCCCAGTATCCTGTTTTCAAGAGTGGCCAGATAGGGGAAAGAATATAAGAATAAGGGGAATTTAGAGTGATAATTCCCCTAACATACTGTTCTGTCACCTTGCACTCTGCTATTGAAATACTTTCTGTGCTGACAGTTATAACTGCATCTTCATATTTCACATACTTTAACCAAAGTTTCTTCCATAAACTGTGATAATTACTTTTTGAACCTACCAGGGTATTTTGACATCCACAGCATCCTGTGGGACATTAGCTCCATACATAATTATGCCTTCTGTGTCAAATAATTAATTTCTGTGTCAAACCTGCTGCCTTTTATTTTAATGAGATATCTATAGTATTTGTGCTATGAGAAAATGAGTAACCATTACCATTATTTCTCCAAGATATTTACTGTTTTACAGACCTCTAACACATTTCCTACTTAGTCCTTTCTTTTCCTAACTGAAAAATTTTTGTCTATATATCTCACTCCAACCTGCTGATTTCTCTGAATTCTGTCTAGTTCTAGGACGACTGTTCTGAGATAGGGATGACCAGAACTTCTCACAGTTTACGTCCAGTTATTTATTATTTATGACTTCAAATTTCTTACATATAGTTCTGACTGACTTCACATGAGAAAGCAGCAAGTACTCCTGTATTTCTATAGTGTTTGTGATTACAAAGCTTGATTTATTATGTGGTTTTTACTTGTACAAAAATAAAAAGGTAAACCTTTAAAGGTATCTTCTTCAATTTTATTTTCCAGTGTAGGTAAAGGAGAAGGAGTATAGGGTCTCGGATAGCATCTCTGTGTGTATGTACACACCTGAAAGCTTCAGAGAGTCTCAGATCACACTGTAGTATAGCTGATGCTCTGGGAAGCAAGAAGTAGAGGATAACTGCAGGAAAGGCCCAAAGAGTATTGAAATGCCTATTTTGGCAACAGCTGTTTTGGTAGTAGTCAAGGTCAACATTTAAAATACAAGAGGAGATACACTAAAGTAAACATAAGGAGGTGGGATAAACACCTCCAGATGACCTAACAACTACTACAAGGAAAAGCACCAAGGGAGAACTTATGCCTATATTCAGTAATTTAGCCATTTTAAAGCTTCTATACTATYCTTGAAAAATGAGCTTAACGGAAGTCCTAAGCCCTCCCCAGACTCAAAAGGTTGTCCCCAGCACTCTGGTTTTACAGTGTTCCTGCACTCTTGTTGATGAATTTTTGCTCAGCTGCCATCACAGTGGGACTTCTCCATTTTGTATTTGGCTTCCTGTCATCCCATTTCTTGTAAATGGAAATTGTGATTGCTGCAGTCATTAACCTTTCAAACCGATGGCTCTGTGGTAGGCTAGTACAAGTGGTACTTCACAATAAATTGCACAGACTATCAAGCATACAATCAACATGTGGTCTTTCTTTCTCTTTTGTCCATTGGTAGGTCTCTCACAGTTTTAAAAATGTCCCTGAGCTATGGCACATATCCATTTTAAAAGTACTTAGATAATGCATTTGCTGCACAAAAGATGCTCCTGTGCTAAACTTAAATGTTAATGATCTTTTAATTTTGGTTGATTATTCTCATCAAAAATTCTTTTGAACTCTGTGTTGGGAAACTACTAGACTTTGCCAGAAAAGTGAAAGTATTTTTGATGAACATTGATCTTACCCAGCTGTCTATCAGAGAAAGTGTAAATTGAAGTCATGCATGCATAAAAATGTCCCTGGATACATACTGTAGCTTTAAATAGGCAGCTTCATACTTGTGACATTTATTGGGAGAACAACATTACTAAGATACCTTTCTTCCCTATTACTGTTAGCAGATGAGGCAAACAATGACAGTAAGATAATAACTGATAATGTTGCAGCTCAAAGATAGGTTTCCCCATCACACTACCCATCCGTGTAAGAATACGTTTGTTCATAAMTCAAAATATGCTAATTTATTCAAAGATTTTTCCATTTCATTTATGGTTTGATGAAAGCAACATACTGTATGTTGCATTTGTGAATCTCACAGAAAGTTTAATGAAAGTTCGTTTTATAGGTTATAAAGCTCATATATTGATTGTCTAGAGCATTTGAGTTTTGCATGATAAAATACAGCTATTCTCATTGTCCTTTTCTGGAAAATTCCTTCCCTTTTGTTTGTTCTTCTGTTAGTCTCCTACAGAAAAAAAGTAAGTGAGGAGAAAGTGCTTGTTTTATCTAATTAAGTATATTTCCAATCTAATGAGTAGGAAATAAAAACATAGGGTTCATGTCACGTGGGTTTATCTGTCTAAGGCTTATCTATATACCCAACTGTAAGAATATTCATAGGATATTTTTGATAAGTTGGACTAGATGTCCTGCAGAGGTCTCTTCCAGTGAACGGTTCCATCAGTTTGTGATCTGAACTGCCCACATTCAGATTAGGCACGTAATTTAATAAACAAGATTAGCTAATGGTTTGAAACTAATTGCCGTTTCTGTATTGTGTACAGACGCCCAATCCCCTCAAAACCTCGATACACTTCCAGTGTGAATTTCATATTCTTAGCTGTAAAAGTCTCCAGAAATAAATGAAATCTGCATAAATACTTACTGTGGAAATTCAGGTTATTGTTTGTTATGGCTTTGCATCTAGGTAATCTGACACTAAAAAGGAATTTGGGATCACTGCGACTCAGAATCTTATGTCATCATTAACATTCACTGGCAAGGAAGTAAAATTCAAAGTTTTGATGCTGATCTTCAAACACCAGTTCTAGACCTCATGTGATAAGTGCTCATATTATGTACTTAAATCTCTCTCAAATCATCTGTGCTAGGCCCAGTGGTATGGTGTATAAAACTTAAGTTTAGCACCAGTTTTCATTACAGTCAGCTTATTCAGAGATAGAGCCTATGAACTGCAATTAAGAAAGCCTTCAGGATGGCAAGGAAGCCACTTATATATATTTATTTGAATTTATGTCCCTCTCCAAAGCTTGTGGGTCTAAACGTTTGGCACCTTCATGAGCTACAGTGATCTGCTGAGAATAGGTGCCTGAAAGAACAAGGTAGCTTTATCCACATTTGGTATAACAGCCTGGTAGTTAGAGCAGTTTCCCATGTAATGAGAGCTTTAAAAAGTGGAAGAAAAATTATAACTTTGATAAAAGTAATTGAGACTTTGAAGACGAAATTTGAGTTGGTGCACTGAATAAAAATAATTTTCACTGTATAAATAATTTCTCTACTCCTGCAATTTTTTGTTTCATGATGAGGGTGAAGGTTAAGTATATACTGTGCAGTTTGCAGTATATGCACAAACTTGTGCAAAAACTGAAACATCTCAATGTAATTTTGAGGGTACTGAAGTTAAAGTTTTCAGACTGGTTTAACTTTTCTTAAACGTTTGTATGCATGATGTTCTAGGAACGCTAAATATATTTGTTTTGCTCATTGTAATTGGAAATCACTTGTTAAGGAAGGAGGTATGAGAAATGTATATCGGTGTCCTACACATGGATGACCTTACAGCTGTTCTGTTTGCACATCCTCTGATCTATGAGTAACAGAGATGTACAGTTCTGTCTTTCACTTCTGTCTTTCAAATGTAATTTCTAAGATAATCAATGCCTTGATAAGAATTCATTTAGCACAAATGGAAGTTGTGTCCCCTTGCATTATATTTGTCAGACACTAAAAGCTGACAAGGGACATTGGCATTTGACTATAAAAGAGATTAAAAAAAGGGTGATGCAAGGAGTTTGAATACCTCTGTGATCATCCAAACAGAGGTTTTGAAAGTCCATTCCATTTTCCTTGCTTCCTTACTTAACCTTTTGCACCTGTGCTAAAGCATGACAAGGGGCAAAGACAACATAATCCTTTTAGTTTATCTCTCTGGAACACCATGTATTATGAAACAGGTTTCACACTACGGGATATAACACTTTAGTTTGGGTCTRCTATATCGGAGTCATCAGTGTCCCCCATCTCACAGAGTCAATAGGATGTCTTCAGTTCATTGTGATCCCATTCAGTTCTACACTGACTCCATGTGTTCTTATTGTAATGAATAAATACAGATTCAAGATTAATACAGGCCAGAAGAGAGAGAAGAAACCAAAAGTGAGCATGACAGACAATGGCACTAGTGCAAGAGTATTTTGCCCCTCAGATCAGTCCTCCAAAGCTTGTTCTTGCTGATGAGGTGGCTCAGAGCTTAAATATGCTTTTCGCCCTCCCCCAMGGAATCCTAGGACAGCAAGGAAGATTCCATTTCACCAGCAGTCAGTGCAGTTGCTTTTCCCTCAAGATTTGACGACTGTCTGTAGAAGTCCTTGGGTTATACAGCATGTAAGCTTAGCAAGAGCAGGATCTTTCCAGAGGCAGACTTTCTTTCTGACCCAACACTAAAACCATTTGACATATACCCCTCTGTGACTCTGAACATGAGACAAGGGATGGGTTGCTCTGCTGGGTAACAGTGCATGAAACATGCCCACTGTGCTGAAAGTTTTTACAGAGGTGATGACCCCTCTGCACAAACAGTGTATGAACAGCAGTGTTGTGGACACGAAGGTGATGTATATACAAAGAAGCAACAACAACTTGTCTTTTCAAATAGATGCAGTGATGACACCTGAACTGATTGTGCCTCATGCATATAAACCTCTTAACTTTGTAACATAGAAATGCCAATAAAATAGAAAAAAATAAAGGAAGTTCTGAATCTTACTAGAAAATCAGATAGCAATAATTCAAACTGAAGGTTAACATCTCCCCATGTTAGAAAACTCCTGTGACTTGTTTAGCCTTAATAAACTAAGCAATAGACAACTGCATAGTGAAACTCCAAGCAAGTAAACCTAGAAGCTGGATATCATGTCTGCTGTCAAGAGACAGATTTCTGTAAATCATCTTTTTCTACCTAGAGAGAGTTTCTGAAGGCATGTATAATGCACATAGCTCAAACCTCCATTTTTTAAAACAGTTATTATTTAACAGTTGTGCTTCAGATAAATTTTTAGATGGCTGAAGAAAAACTTAAAAAAAAAAAACCTTGCCAAGGCAGAATTCTGTTATTAYGTTTCAAAAGCACTGGCATTCATTTACTAGGGTCTTAGAGGGAACTTTTCCATATTTCAAACAAGGCTATGTGAAAATCTTTTAACAAACTGAGCAATAAATAATGCTTACATTCATTATATATTTCCTTCAGGAGTTAGTCAAGAAATTTGAAACTTTTCAAATATAAGAGTAAAAATAATTTGGAGGTATAGTTTGACAGACCTAGCGTATAGTTGTCAGTCATCACAAATTTACAGACCTTAATGTGTTTAGCTGAGATATTCATTTCAATTAGTCTCGCAGTTGCTGGCGGAGATTGAAATCTTTTTGAAAGTTAATAATGAACTCAGTCCCTACACTTGTATTCATCTCATGACTTACTGCTGTTCATGGAGATACTTCACGTAGTGTTCACTAGGGAAAACCTGTCATCTAGCATACCAAGGACTGTCTTCATAATAGTGATTACTTCTGAATTATCTCTGAAAAATGTAGATGCCAAGTCGCTAATTAAGCAGCATATAAAAAGACCGTCATTTTAAGCACCCAGTATCAATAATAGTGCAGAGCACCAAATACCGCTAAGGTTCTTCTTTATTCTAAAAGAGTCAATATTATATTTGGATGGAATTGTATTGCTCTGTGCGCTTGTCTGTCCCTCCTATTTGAAATCGGCAGTACCCTGTCCTGTGCTCTGGTGTGCTCTCAGTGTGCCATCAGTCATGCCAGGCTGACACTTGATGCACGGTATATACCTTCTGCTCTGCCAGCCAGCGGCTCAGTGTAACTCATCTGCTGGTAGAGCTGTTTTCTACCAGCTTTCACTTGTGTAGGTATGTGATATCTGAGGAATATAAATGTTTATGTACTATAATATGAGCAGCAAAATATATTCTTTGGCTACAGCTCACTGCAGCTACTTTTTGCTGCAACTGGACTAAGCATTATAAAGCTTGGTACTTGAGTTATGTGAAATTGTTAGATTTTTGCTTCTGGGTAATCACTAACATTAAAGAAGTAAGATTTGGTGCAATGCACCATTGATGAGGTTGTAATTTAAAAATGTAGTGAGTAGACACCTCTTATTCTCCTTTCTCCCACCTGTCCCTTTTTCTTCACAAGGTGAGATGAATACTAATTGTAACTGCTATAAACACTGGACATTATAACACACAGCTTAGCATAAAATGTTTTAGTGAGCCAATTCGTCATTTGAGAAAACGGTGTTCAAAAAATCCCTCTACTTGGATTTCTTGCTACTGGTTTTCTTACTTTTAAAGAGTTTTATATAAAACATGATAATTCCATATAAAATCCTGCACTAAGTTATCTCCCTGTTACACTGCAATTCAGAGACACAAAGTAGACACACATATTTTCAGGTGGGTGACCTAAGCCTGCAAAATGAGAGGAGGGGGAATAAATACGTTTTGTGGCTATACTTCTGGATGGTGCAGTTTGACTATTTGGGTCCTGATTACTTCAAAATTTTACAGAAAAATCTTATTTGTGCTGGACCCAGGGATCTGTTCTGGATCCCAGGAATTTGCAAGTAATTTTGAATCTTTATATTTTTTTCTTGTTTAAATTCCTGATCAGTTTAAACAAAATCAGCAATGTGTAGGTTTTGTCAGAAAGCAGTGAAACTGCCAAAAGTCCCTTATTGATTTCAACAGAATTAATTTCTGATTTGAAATTTCTTTAGATCTACATCTGTGCTAAAAATAAATACTGATAAATCGTCAAATAAAACAGCAAATCACAAGTGCCAGAGCATGAAGGTCAAGTCTTTCAGTGTCATGGAAGCTTATTACAAGTCTTGGGCCAACCTGCACTTACCTTTGAGTGAAAGTCTAAAATCCAGTATCTAACAGAGCCAATATTCTTTAGATCGCCTGAACATTTCCACAGTTGCTCTTCACTCTGATTATGTGAGTAATTCTCATGTTACCTTTCAAGTAAGGGAATTTATTCAACCCAATCTATTCCATTGTGAAATATACTTAAAGGACCTTAGATACGGTGAGTATAACAGAAGAAATAGGAGCCAATAACTCAGAAGACAGCATGACTCAGTAAACACAGCATGAAACTACAAGTCTAACGACTCTAGCCTTCTGGCTCTCTGGCTGGCTTATTAACTGCCACACACCTTTAAAAGCCTTGACTATCACACTAAAAAGCCTTCTGGGTTGCAAGAGAGCATTATACCAATGCTTCGCTGCCTGCACGGGCTCCACATTGACAACTGCCTAATTTAAAGTCTCTGGTCTGACAGCCAAAACCTTTTAGAGTGTCCCTGGCTATCTGAGAGATTGCTTCTCAGCCTTTGATCAAAGCCTCCTCAAACATGCCCCGGGAACAAAGTGGGGAGCACCAGTAGGGGGGCTGGTGGCTGTGGGAAACTGAACTTTCCCAGGAGCTGGCGATAGCAAAGTTCATCCTTACAGGAGAGAAAAATGAACACTGAATTCCTTGGCATTAAGAGTAAAATGTGTGTTCTGTGGGCAGTATATTTGAGAGAGACCGTTTACCCCTCCATGACTAAGCTCAAGTGGAAATAACAGTAACATCATGTCTGAAAAAAACCTGAACTAGGAAGTACTCTACGTGGTATTTCTAACAATTATTTACTTGCTCCATTTATGCATCTCTGACACTGTGACCAGCTTCACTGTGGCCTTGCAAAAAGAAGTGTCAAGAATAATTTTTACAAGTAATCTCCCAGTAGCTGGATATAGCAGTATGTCTCTGGCATGCTATCTACCGGCAATTATAGGTATCAGGGCAACAGACACATGATTGTGCTTGTGATTAAAAATGTCAGCACTAAGCACTGGATCTAGGTGCACAGGAAGCGTATTGTACAGGCTACCAAATTTGGATCAATAAGCAGAAAATCCAGGTTCAATAACTAACTTCCATATTGTCCTGCTGAACAACCCAGCTCATCTCACATTCTTTTTTCACCGCTTTCCTAAGTTTTTAAGGCATAATCTCTTTGTCAGTGTTTCTCCATGTCCTGAATAAGGAGTCCCCAGTAAAAATCACAGTACAATGGATGACTCATTACTATTAACTAAGTTTTAAAACAGGCAATGTTTGTTACCTTCCTCCAGAGCAAGATGAGAAAGAAGAATGACACAACATAAACAACAGAGAACTTTAATATGAAAGCAGATGCAAAATTAGATTCAACTTGACACCAGAGAGTAATGGAAAAATTGTTTATCAGTTTTTAACTACCTTTATAGATTCACCAGTTCTGGATACTTGTAACATTTAGCTCCTGAATTTATAAGTCCTGCCTCTCTTAAAGTCAGTTGCAAGGCTTCATTGATTTTAATGTTGCATGCCCAAATGAAGATTTTTTGACCCTCTTCATGTGTTTTTCATTATAAGAATGGCTTCTCAAGGATTCCAGAGCTCTAGATAGAAACGTGGCAATTACAGTTTTGTTCAGCTCATTTGTCCCCCACCACATTAGCTGTCTGTGATGAAAAGAACTACACATTCCTTCAGTCCATCAGACAACTATAATTTAGTGGTAATTGGCTCTAAAATCTTCCAGTCCAGTCCCAGAGGAAGATATTCCCATAAGGCAATACCAAAATGTATTCTAATTATTTTTTTTTTTACCAGTAGGTAAGCAAGTACCTGTCCCTGTTGTCTTGTGCTGGAAAAATCTGATCCTTTTTCTGGTTTCTTCAGAATATTTTTTTCTTTCCTCCTACATTAATAAGCCATGAAAGAATATGCATCCCAATCAAGGTATTCCCGCCATCCAGCTGGGAGCATGCTGGGCCTCTTCAGAGCTCTCAGTTGTTCAACAGAGGACCTGAAACTGGAGGTTTCAGGTTTTTCTCTGCAAACGGCATGCCTTTCTCCATTTGGTAATTACCTTCTGCATTCAGAGGTCCTGAGAGCAGCATCTTTTGGAAAATCTCAGGGCACTCTCAGAATTTTTCTGCTCCGTTTCCCAGTGAAACCCTAACTAGGATTGAAACCCATCCCTTTCCTATTAATGTATCTGTCTCAACACTAAACAGTCCATGAACAGGCTAGAAGCTTATGGACAGGGATCAATTATTTTCCCTGTTTCTTATCTCTAAGTAGTATAATTCTCCAGATTTGAGTCTCATATCATCCCTCAGTCTTGATCAAATAACCACACTGAATCTGATTTCAAAAAAATCCACTGCACTTCCATTAGTGTTGAAAATAAATAAATCAAGTCATATAGCGTCTGCTTCACTGAACAAGAGATGTAGTACCATCCCCTGTAATGGAGCCCAAGTTATAACAGCCTTATTTTCTTRTTCTGTTGTCAGAAGCTGCAGTTATGGAGCAAAGACAAATTTTATGTGCCATAAACTTAGCAGGTTTTGCAGGAAGTTTTTATGCCCAGCAATTTCAACCTTAATGAATCTCCATAAGGGATGATAACATTATGAGAAATGAAATCTTTTTCTTAGACCTACCCTGTATGATAGACAACTCTTTCACATGATAACTAGTTATCTTTTTCCCTTCTTGTTATCTGTTTTAACTGGGAAATGTCTTCTGCTTCTTTTTTATTTCTCTATGCTGTTCATGTTTTCACAAAAATATGCCAGCAAATGTCAATCACCATTTATTTAGGTTTATCTCAGTATTCAGTTCCAATGATTTGACTTATGCTACAAATTTTAGATATGCTACCAAAAGCAATGTACTGAGTATCCACATATGAGACAGGGAAAGCTTCAGAACAGTCTAAAGGAGATCTATGTATTTTAATTAGATTTTTTGCTGTGCTAAAAGAAGTTATTAGTTCATATTCCTGACTAAGCTTCAAATTCCATTCTGATGCTTTTCTCGTGTCTTTTACTGAATTATAGAGAAAATATCTCCTTTGTAAGTAGCAATGGTACATCATCCCCTGCCTTATAGAATAGAATCATAGAATCATAGAATCATTAAGGTTGGAAAAGACCTCTGAGATCATCAAGTCCAACCATCAACCCAACACCACCATGCCCACTAAACCATGTCCCGAAGTGCCACATCTACATGTTTTTTGAACACCTCCAGTGATGGTGACTCCACCACTTCCCTGGGCAGCCTGTTCCAATGCTTGACCACTCTTTCAGTAAAGAAATTTTTCCTAACATCCAATCTAAACTGCCCTTGGTGCATCTTGAGGCCATTTCCTCTCGTCCTATCACTACTTACTTGGGAGAACTTAGGAGAAAGCTAGTTACTTATGGAACTGTTCAGTCCTTCTTCTCAAAGGCATTTAGATTTATCGCCCAAAGCATTGCCACAAAGCCCACTCTGGCCCTTCTGTGATCACCATGAACAGTAGAGCTCTAGTGGTCAAGTATCTTCTCCATATTGTGGACCCATCCTCTGGGAAGCCCTTTGGGCAACAGAATAAAGATGTCAGTGTGGTGTGCTGGCAGGCTAGACAAGCGCAGATGTAACAGTAAGGTTTTAGTACATAGAAAGGGGAGCCTGTGACAGACATCGAATGCCAGAGAGTCTCCAGGATGAGGCACGTTGCCCTCACTATGTGAACAGAGAAGAAGCATTTCTTCCCATGGACTGCATATCTGTCTCACTCACAGCAGCTTCATACACATCATTGCCTCAGTTGCTTCGGATTTTCACCACTGTACTTGGTGAATCAGGTCCTATTTATGCTAACATCAGGCTCAGTTTTATAAATATTTATGCAGGTAAGCAATTTTGTTCTTATGTTTGCAATGCTGGAGCCCTTCTGAGAGAAAGTGTTGTTAGTAGTGGAGAAAGCAAAAACCTTTGTTAAAGGTTAAATGTATTACTATATAAAATATAAATAATGAGGACAGTGTTTGATTTCCAGTTTCTAACCTGCTCCCCATTGACTTTTACGCTTTTTGCCGTTTTTGCGAGCTGACAGGATTCTGTAGGAGCTGAAATTCCTCGGTGCTTTTCATGGTAGTTCGCACTAACCAAATATTGATCTGTCTGCCTTTACCATTGCATGTCTTTGAAAGAAACAAAGAACCACCTCTCTGAAAAATACTGAAATAACATGAGTTAGGACACACTTTCAGGCTGAGTGTCTTTCATGCAGGCATGTATCCCAGGAATGCAAAACTCACAGTGTTCTTACTTCACAATTAAAATGAAAATTTGAGTTGGTGTCAGTACTTAGTATCAACATCCAGTTGACTGATAAACACAAAATAAATCAGATCAGCATTTTAGACAGAATATAGTTATTTTTTTCACCCCTGACACACTGAGGTTGCTCCATAAATTGTGCTAAATTCAGGCTTTCTCATTTTCAGATAYGGCTATAAAATATTAGTAGTCATGATGGTGCCAGTCTGCTAACCTTTAGCAGAAGGTTGTTAGTACAGTTTCCTCTTCAGTGAATCTTCCACTCTTTAAGGGTACAAGGAGCTTCTAAGGAAAACCAAAGCACCAACTGAGCTTCTAAATTCTAACTCCCTTGTGTAAGAAAAACAAAATAAAGGCCTCCATGGTTTTAAAGTAGGGAATTGATCTATACTCAAATATTGCTGTTAGGGATTGGTGATGTCCTTCATTCTGCTCAAGTGAATCACTTGAGCGGGTCTAAGGGAGTGAGCTGAGTGACCAGCACTTGCCAGCAAGAAGCTATTCCTCCTCCTTTCACCTAGGATTTCAGCCGGTTTGAAGGGACTTGATCAAAAGCACTCACATGGGAACCTGTGAAAGGCAAGTCACAGAAGCAATGCTCGCCTAAATACAGCTTCTCCCAAGAGGCTGAGTGCCTTGTCTTTGCCAAAGTGTTTACAGCAAACTGCACCACTCAGTATTTAAGCATGGGTTCTGCTACATTTCGTTTAATGATAGCTCCCGCCTATTTGTGAAGTCAGGGCTGTAAAATGCCCTCCTGTAGTGACAAGTAAGGACAGAAACAGTAAGCACCTTTCAGATGCCAGGGACTCATCCATAAAGTTTGGTGTGTCAAGCTTTGGGATAAGCTTTTAAGTTCAAATCTTTAGTCATGTTGTTTGCTGTTGTTTTACTGCCAGTGCTAATAATAGGAAACTAAAAATTACACTAGTTAGTGGGCATTGCTAAACAAAGAACGGCGCTGATTAAAAGCGTTGCTGGCACCTCTCCCGCTGCATCGTGGAAGCAGCCAAAGTGTTGATTGTTATTTACTGTGTGAAGCCACACATGCTGGATGTGAGCCAGTTCCTTTATTCTGCTTGTTTTCCTCTGAAACTGCCATAGCAAGTAAGGGGTGGGAAGAGGCTTTTGTTCACTAGAGTATCTTCCAGTGGGAGGCTCAAAATCTTGTACATCTTTGTTGTGCCATTGGGAAGCATTATCGTAACTCTTCTACGCGTGGCTAAATAGAAGCAAGAAGTTTTGTGTTTTACCTGATGAGACAAGGCTTGAAGGGAGTTTTCACATGTATTTCACCAATGGATGTCAATGGAGACCGAAGCTATCAAATCCACTRACTTTCACAATGTTCCTAGAAACGTAGACTGTTGCCACTGAGCTATAAAATGAGCCTACAGCTTCTGTGACAGAAATGATAATGCAACAGCCTGAGATGTTGCCCTGTGAGCCTTTAGCTGAAGTAATTCTACTGCACTTTAGATCAGGGAGGAAAGATCAAAAGGAAGAATGTCCCTTTAGACCCAGTAGTTAGTGCACTCCATTTGGGGATGCCTCCTGCGTTCTAGGTCCTTCTTCAAAAACTGCTTACGCTTTACACCTGTAACCATAAATAGGCAAATTCATAGGAAGGCTTTAGAGTAGGGACAAAAGACTATCTGAGATAACCATCCCTAACCTTTTCACAAAAACCACCTTCCTTTTGTGTCACCCTGTGTGTCTTTCATTCCATACAGATTCTACAAAGAGTAGAGAAAATATTTCTTCACCTCCACTACTAGCTCTCAAGGCTCACAAGTATATTCAAGTATATAAGACTAGAACATGTTATTTTATGTTCTGATCTTTAAGACTTAATTCTGCAATAAATGAAAACAATAGCAAGCTGTTTTAGGAAGAAATTTTGGCCCCCTTGAAGTCATCACATAAGTCTGATCCAAGGTATACCTTTGGTCAGCGTATTTTATCATTCATAACTGTTTGGTTACAGCATCTTTCTACATGATTGCACAGACGTTATTTTTAAAAATGTAAACCAAGGACTGTTTCAATAAAGAAAAGGTGCTCTGAAAGCTTTCTTTTATAGCGCACTCCTGAGAAAACTAAGATGAGAAACCAAATCAGAAAAAAAAAAACAAGAACTAATTCAATTTCAATAGACAGGAAGTTAAATTAATAGCTGTCCCTTTCCTGATAACACGAAAAGTAGAAGTGATAATTGAAATTAAAAACACCAGTGGTTTTCAATGTAATTAAATTGGACATAGGTTATTCATTAGAGAAACTGAGTGAAAATCCATCAAGCTAGAAATAGGTCATTATAAACTTATTCACATATATAACATATATTGTTGTACATAGTGGGGATAATATCCCACAGATGAAAAGAATATTAATGCTGGCCTTAAAATTAAATTTTTCATACAAGTAATTTCAAGSAGTGTAATAAATAAAAATTTAAAAAACCCACACCACCTTGTATTTTGGACTTTTAAAATTCCTACTCTCTCAGTATCTTCATGTGTCTTACACATATTAATGTACTGGGATTCTCAGCTCTCCTACAAAGCAGGAAAGGCTTCACTAATGTACTAATTAATCTTCATTTTACACCAGGAAGCTTTTTTAGAACAAAAATTATATTAAATTTTTTCAGCTATAGCTGTGTTTTAAGTACACTTTGTCCTGTACTTTGTGTGTGTTCTACTTTAAATAGACATAGCATAATTATATAGCATGAATTATGTTCAAACAGGGAAAAAAAATCCCTCATTTAGTCCATTTCTGGTTTTTCTGGTATACCCAGATCCACATTAGCTTGAAAGTTCTTTGTTTATCAGTACCGTATTAATAATTCATTAATTAAAATAAATACAGAATATAATTTAAAAATGTTAGGAAAGTTAGCAGAAGATTTCAATTATTTAAGGGAATATGAAAACTGATTTGAGTAAAAAATTCATGTTTCTGAGTTGTCTGAGGAATTATCTTCTCTCTCTGAGAAAATTAACTAATATTCTATTAATGGCTAAGTGGCATGAAGAAGACGACCACTCTATTTGTTGGCTAGAGTAGCTGGTAACCCGGCTACTAAACCAGTATAAAAGGTTGTAAAACTGGAGGGGGCTCCCCTGTCTAGCAGAAGGAAATAAATGACACTTTCTTATTTATACTGAGTGTGTTTTATGTCTTTAATCTGAGATCTTATGATGTTATGAAGCCTCACTTTTATGGTTTCATCTGCACAGATCACCCCTGGAACAAACACTTTTCCTTTGAGCCTGTTTGGTTGCCACTACTGAAGACCAGGCATCCAATGCACATGTGTTCAAAACTTTCTTTTACCCATTTCTGCGCATCTTCCCATCTCTGCACATTTCTTGGTAATTAACAGCAGCTCCTTCAACAGCTTTTCAGAAGAAAGGCAGGTAAGGTCTGGACTTGTTCCATTACAWCATAGGCCTGGCCAGACCCCAAGATGATAGGTGTAAAGATAGAGTAAGACCAGTTGTCATCCTCTGTGAGTAATTTGAGACACCATCCTGCCAATCATCCTCCCAGGCCTTTGACAAACTGGCTTTTATAGTAGGCGAACAGCAAAGCTCAAAAGGAACACAGAGGTGGGGGAGTAATATAATTGCCTGATCAAAAGAGCCAAAGTAGGTATTTCTTCTGTAGTCATTGCAATTATCTCATACATTCAGTGATTTCCTAAAAACTTCCTCAAAACTCCCATTTGATGTGCTGAGGTGTTGAATGATAAATCTATACAAAGGAAATCAAACGTTTCTGTCATTCATCTGGTTTCAGAAAGAGGTGTTAAAAAGCAGGAGCCCAAATACTGACAATACAGCAGTCCAGAAGACACCAGTTCAAAGAAGCTGTTCAGAGAAATGACTGTCTATAACAGATTACAAAGACATGGGTTTTTTTCTTTTAATCCATAGGAGGAACGACCCYTTGAAATTTTACCAATACCTAATGGACAATACTTTGCTTATAGTTCAATCTCTGTGAATTCGTTGCCCTCTTAGGGGGGATCTAACTATGGCAGGAAAATAGCTGCTCTCCTCTCCCCACATCTTCTTCTGTTATTTCTTCTTCTAGAAGTATTTAGAGCAAAAGAAAAGAAAAAAGAAAAGGAGCATAAATATGTTTGTCTGGGATTTTTTTTAATCTGTATTAATAAGAAAAGAAAAAGATCTTTTGAACTAACTATTCCCAGGTTAGTTTTCCCAGCCTTAATTTCTAGTGCTTTGTTCAACCACGTTTCCAATATTTTAAGAGAGAGGGTTTCTCTGAATTAGGTTTTTGAGACTTCTTCACAGTCTAGTGCATGGCATCTCAGTTAAGCATATCTTTTGAGATATTTTTCAGACTGCATTTGCTTTTCCTTTAATGACATCAAAATCTTTTTTCCCCCAGAAACCTCATTTTGTTTGTACCATCTACTCTGAAGTCCCACTAAAATAATTTCACTTCTATTAGCTGCTGCAGGTTTTTTTCCTGGCTCTTGGTGTTTCTCCTATGTTGGCCAATAATGTGATCTGAACTCCAGCAATGCCGCCCAGCCCATTTTCACGAAGATCACTTCTGATATGCGATCTGGTGTTTTACTGAAAAAAACAGTGTCAAAAGTGAACCCTGTATTCTAAGAGTACTKTCAGTACATAAAGTTAATCAGAGTAGAAATCACTTCAAAATAAATAGGCAATGAAATCTATTCCTGATGAATACATCAAGGACAAGTAAATTTATATTTACTACAGAGAAATTAGTTACAAAATTACAAATGTATTTGTTTGTTTAAGTTACAATAAATTACAAACTTAGTTATTCTCAACATGCAGCTCTAAGGTTGATCAAAACTTGAGCTTAGGCCTGTTGGTAATTGGTAAATACATCTTTAATGCTACAGGTATTCCCAAGTAAAATCAATACAATACTGATGAATTAATGTACTATATATTGAATTATATAAATGTATTAAATAAAATTAATTGAAATAATTAAATTTCTTAGGGGAAAACATCAGGCCAGATTCAACAGCATGAGAGAGAAGAGGCTGTTGCCATGCCCCCAGATCCATTCAGCAGCGAGGCTGAAGATGTGTTCYCAGTAGGCACACATACATGGAGCACATGTATATATCACATATATACCTATATATGTGGCCAGATACGCAGAGTAGTCACACGAACACAGGCAGCACCAATAGCCTCATCCTGCTCCCCTCTGTGGCTGAGCAGGATGGAGGTCCACTAATGAGAATACATATATATATATACACACATATACGTACAGTGTGGATCCCTTCAGCAGCCAGGCTCAGATGCCCAGTAGCTGCTCCTGGATACCAGTTTCCCCAGTTCCTGGTACCTGGCCATAAGAGCCCTCGAGGCTGCAGCCCCACTCCAGTTGCTGGTACAGACCATCTCATGCACACACACAAAGCTGGCCAGGATGCCCCTGGTCCCCAGTAGCCAGCCCCACCATGGTGTTACCCTTAGAGACCCACTCACATCCTGGCTCCCAGGTCATGTCACCTGCTCACCAGGTCACCCGACCTGATCTTTGCTGGCACTCACACACTCACTCACAGCCCCGCACGCAAGCCAGTTGCTGCACCAGGGACACACGGGCCTCCAACCCATGGTCTGACCCCAGCCACTGCACTCACACCCCCGTACACACCCGTGCACGCACAGAATGGAGAGCCATCACCCAGGGAAAACTAGAAAGGAGCTTAATAAGAAGACAGGACAGACTGCCCCGGTCACGCACAGGGCGTGGCCAGCCAAGCAAATTGACCAGCCAACCATATCTGTTACAGGGACTTTTTATCCCCTCACCCCTCTATTTTCCCACACTTGTTCCTCCCCAAATCACSAAAATCTCTTCCTTTCCCCACCTTTAGTTCCCCACTAAACATCCCATAGTAAGTCCTGTGCAATCCCAAAATGCGCTTCCCCTGCATCCCGTAATGTGTCCCATAGCCTGGGGCAGCAACTCCCTTCAGTACAAGCATTCACTTGTCTTGATGCCCTGACACTGGGGCTGAGGCTCTCCTGGGACAGCCCCGGGAGGGGCCAGGACAGTGTGTCCCTTCCTCTGTCCTTAATTTGGGTTCCCACTTGCCTTTGTGCCCCTGTGCTCCTCTGGGCATGTAGAGCTGGGCCTTTGGTGGGCTGATGGCTCCTGGGATGTCCTGGGAGCAGCCAGGGCAGGGCATTAGTTGGGGTCCCCAACCTGCCATTGTCTCTTTGTGCTCCTCYGTGGGTGTGCAGACAAGCTTTTACCACATAACCTAACAAAATCCAGCATACAGCCAGGAGTAGCCTGCTTATAAAATATAAACAGTTTTATTAAGTATAAATAAAATATGAACAAGTTTAGTCTAGAAGTGTATTAGCTTGTGGTTTTGTTTTCTACTCTGCTTGAAGTACGTTCAGTGGTCTGCAGATACGACTAAACCATTTTATACTGTGTCAGCTGGATATTAGCTAAATTTCAAAGCCGTAAGGCATAATAAAACTGTAAAAAGCCAATTCCTGCATTGGCCCTAGAGGAATAAGGTGTAGCAGCCATTGAATTCTCTTCTTCCTGCACCTGCAGGCTAGGATATTTTTAGACAAATGTAGTGTATAAAATTCTCCTAACATTTTGCATGTGCAGGTCCACATCAGGACATTATCCACTACCATTCATTATTTGCAATTAAATAAAACACCTAGTCAAAATAAAACTTATTTTCATCAATAGAATACATACTTACTTATATCATCTTTGTATAGTTTTCTTAAATGTCCAAATAAGTAATTTTTCAATACTGCTTCTGCTTGCCAAATTAAGATCACCCCTTTCTCATGGCCCACAAGCACTGCAGTTGCTGAGAGAGCACTAGATTTTCCTGTTTGCCATGAGAATTTACTATATCAATGTAACACGATTCTATTGCTTACACTCCCTCATGCTGGCAATCCTGAATTGCACCTGCTTTTTTTCCAGGAAAGGGTTCTCCCTCTGTATACTTTCTCTAGCTTATGCCACAGAAACAGCACAAGGCAAGATTTGACACAAAGTGAGAATGCAGAAGAATATTAGGAAAGAGATTCTTTTACACTTTTCACAGAATGTGCTACCTCTTAAAAGTGAGCTGGGATTTTGGATCTGTCTGAGTGGAAATTTGTACCTATCTGATGCCTTTTTGGTTTGATCTTGGACAGTTATGTCTGACAAATGGGGTAATATTTGGTGATAATCTGATTAAAGGTTATCTGTGAAGGAGCTTCTGAAAGGGAAGAAAAGATTAGGATCTGGAAAAGGTTTTGAGATGTAGGGATTCAGAGGGAGTTTGATAGACCTGTTCTTCCAAGGACTAGGAAGCAGAGACTATGTGAAATAGGGCTTGGTGCCCTATTGTGAGGGTAAAGAGAAAAGAGACAGGAGTAAGGCAGCAGCCAGAGGAACTGAGAAAAGGCTCAGGGCACTGGGGAGAGCTCTCCCTGTGGAGCAGAGGGAAATGAGCCCAGAAATGACTGGGAGCAAGATCCATCCTTCAGCAGAACCGAGCAGCTCCGGAGGAGCCTAATGAACTGGCGAATCTGGGAAAAATAGTCTGGGTTGCCCTGTGTTGGAGGCAAACTGGGATATTATGTTAAACAGCAGGCACACAAAGGAGTAATTTGAAACAAGATGTTGTGGATTTGCAGCTGTAGGAAGGAAAATTAAACACCTCAGAAACCTTGACATTGAAATTTCCATCTCCATGCCACTGTTGCTCTTTGGCTTTTATGTTGCTTCCATATTTTATTTTAACTTCATGCAGTATAACTTTACCACCTCTGTTCAGCCAATTATCCCATCTAAACATGAAATATATGCATTTTTAATTACCCAGCATTTATAATCATATTCTAAAAGTGCTACTTTTGACACACGTTTTATTTGGAGGAGGCTCAAGATAGGAGTAAGTTGTGAACTGAGTATTACTGGGCTTGTACTAGATAATTTATATAGTGCTCAAACACTTTAGCGAATGAATTTTCAGATCATCTGAATTCTCTTGTGGTTAAATTTTCTGTAAGCCTAGAAAAATCACTGTATATTTAATGTATAAACTTTGCTGATATAATACATTAGCATGGCCACACTAAAAAAATGGTTCTGTCTGATAAATCGTTGATTAATTGTTTGCTGGTAATTTTGCTAAGTAATTTTACTACATAGCCACTGATGTCTTGCCATGGGAGGCCAATATAGGCTAAATACACATCAATGTGCACTGATTAAACACCAAATACATGGGTTTTTTTCTGAATAAAACTAGGTTTTTAGTCAAAAAATGCCAATTGTATTTCTTAGTGGCAGAAATTAATTTGGTATTGCAACCCATGTGAATTTTATAATTATCATTTGGCTCAGTTTTCTGCAAATGCGAAAGTCATAAGAAGGCCTACATTTCAATCACATGCATCAGAACAAACATTAGATATAGCAAATTTAAACCAGCCCTATGTGTGCAGCTTTGGAAGTAGGGAGTGCATAAAATGAAAAGTTAATTTTCATAAACCTTAAAAGCATTGAAGACTGAAAAAATGCAAGCTTCAGAACCTATTGTCTCAAGTCTCTAACCCACACCTTTCTGTCTTGATCCATATGTTCCTGTTCATATGTCGTGGTTTAACCCCAGCCAGCAACTAAACACCATGCAGCCGCTCGCTCACCCCCCCTCCTCCGGTAGGAGGGGGGAGAGAATCRGGAGGCCACAAGTAGGGAAACTCACAGACTGACATAAAAACAGTTTAATAATGGAAATAAAACAAAGTAGAACAGTGATAACAACAATGATAACAACAACAGAATATACAAAGCAGGCAATGCACAATGCAACTGCTTACCCACCGTGTGTCCCGAAAGAACTGCGTGTGACGAACCCCAGAGTCCCCCCACCCCCAAACCCTAGTTTTGTACTGAGCATGATGTCACATGGTATAGAATACCTCATTGGCCAGCTGGGCCAACCGCCCCGGTTATGCTCCCCCCAGGTCCCCCTGCACCTGGCAGAGCATGGAAGGCTGAAAAGTCCTAGTGCGAGCACCACCCAGCAACAACCAAAGCATCAGTGGGCCATCAATGGTCCTTCCATTACCAAACCCAAAACACAGCACCCCCTCCAGCTACTGGGAGGAAAGTTAACTCTGTCCCAGCCGGAACCAGGACATCATAATAGCAAATTATCAAGGTCCACTTATCAAACAAAGCCTCTCATCTGATCCCTTAGAAAACCTCTGCCACATACACAAACATCTTTCCAAGGCTGTTCAACAACACAAATTTTCACTGAAATTAAGGGCTGTCTCAAGCATCACCATACTTCAGAGTACCAAGAAGAGTGAAAAGGTTTTTCCTACTGTCTAGTGTGAGCTCACAAACCTCAGACTGTGGCCACTGAACTTTGTTAAATTGTCTGCCCCTGCTAAGACTTCGCTTCCTTTATCTCTGTTAGTGCCCTTCAGGTGGGCTGCTATTAGCTTATCCCTCAACGCTGGCCTAGACTAAGCAAGCCCAGCTCTCTCAGTCTCTCCTCGTTGGCCATGTCCTCTCACCCCTAGTAGTCTTCGTGGTCTTCCGCTGAACCCTCTTCAGTTTCTCCACATCCCTGGGAGGGCCCTAAGGCTGCGCTCCTTACTGTCCCGAGTAGAGAGACAGAATAAGTCCCTCAGACTGCTGGCCTTGGCTCAGTAGGTGGTTTATCTTATTCACAACAAGAATTCTTTGTTGGCTCATACTCAACTTGACATCCACTGTAACCCCACGTCCTTTTCAGCAGCGCTGCCGTTCAGCCAGTCACTTCACAGCAGGTACTGGGGCAAGGGACGATTTCTTCCCAGACGCAGAATATTGCAATTCTTGTTGAGCTTTATGAGGTATCTGCTGGCCCAGATTTCATTATTAATTTGGCCTATTATTATTAAATCAAGGCCATTTGTTAAATTCTCATGCTGTTTTGATCAAAGCCCTATTATACTCAAATGAAAAATTAGGAACGGGACTGGGCTATGAAAAGCCACTGTGGGTTTAGGTTGTGGGACTGTTGGTAGAATTAGCTTTAAAGTATATGCATGCTATTTCAAAATTACGTACATGTTCTTCCATTAAGTTTTGTGTTTATGGAAAATTTAAATTTTCAGTCACAATAGAAGCACATGCAAAAAGAGAAAATATTGTTAGTCAGAGATAATGAAGTCAATGGACATGAACATATACCTAAAATGAAGCAGAACAAACACTGGCAGCAGATGAAGCATGGGATGGAGAACTTGTCATGCAAAAGCCCATAATTAAAATATTTTTAAAATTGCCGAAGCTCCTAATACAGCTTAATCCATCATACAAAATTGTTTATTATACAGACAAAAGTCTGACCTTTGAGTTTGTTTCTCCTTCATTCTCTTCCCTACATTTCACTATTTCTCCTTTTTTGTGTCTTTTTGGGTTTGCCTCTTGTCTAAAAAGGGTGTTGATTAGGTAGTAAAGAAGAATCCACCTATTGCAGTATTCTTAGAAATACTGAAAAAAAGACAACTTAGACAGCATGAAGCTTGTAAATAATTTATAGGTTTTGGAGTGATTCATAAGACCATTTGCAGGAGGTGTAATTTCCCAGCAGTAAAATTGCAGGCAAGAGAGGTCATCAAAAGGCAGAATGATATTTATTATTCTTGGTCCCTTCCTTCTGTTGGTTTATCTTATTTTCTATTTAAAAGAGAGAGGAAAAACAGTTCAAGATGAACTTTTCGTCCATTTTATTCTCCAGAAGGAAAATATAATACATTGTTAATGCAATGTTAAAAGGTTGTCAAATGGAAATTTTCTGTAACAAAACAAATTATATACAGCTAGAAGAAAAAAGAATATAGGAAATGGTTTAAATAAGCCTCACATTTTTCTTTCAAACTATTTAATTATTTTCCTTTGTTTTAGAAGAGTTTAATGAAAAGTTAGAAAGATATTTTTTTTTTAATTACAGTTGGTACAATGGAAGAAGTCAGCAGTAACTTGACATAAAGCCATGGGGCATACTTAACAATTACAGTATTAAATCTCTTTCACTGAACTAGAGAAATCTCCTGATAAACACAGTAAAGCCATATTTATGAGGCAAGAAAAGAGCGGTYTTTGAAGGTAAATGATCTTGGCCACATATATATTTAAATTAAAATTTAGAACAGAAGTGTTCACAGTCTTGTATAGACTCAGAGGAAAGATCCGAGCTAAAGAAAGAAAAGTTTCAACTCAATATTTCTGATAAGAGTAACTGGCCAGCGTCACAGATTTTTAATGAATATCCTTAAGATACCATTACTACAGATCTCTAAGGATGGAAAAGGTAAGATGTTACTGGCAATGCTATGGTAAAGAGCAGATGAAAATACATAGGGTCAGCCTAGATAAACTCAGGAGGTCATTCCTGGCTCTATTAAGATGCAATTCTGTGAAAGTAGGTTGCCTTTTCAAGCAACGTTTCTTTCAAACAGTATGGTGAAACTGGAGTTCATTAAGTGACAGAAAAAAGTGCTACCTTTAAATGAGATATGTAGATCATGTATTTCTCTAAAAACAGGCTGCTAACTTATCTTGAACTAACAAAGAATAAATCAGACAATTTTTTGCAGAGTACCTTTAATTCTTCTCTAACATCATAACATTTAAACGCAGTCAGGAAATGGGTGTCTTATTCTTCACAGCTTCAGACTAAGGACTGACACAGCTGGAGTTGCTGGCATTTCCTGTAAAAAGGGGAGAGCACTCTTTGCAAAATGAGCATAATGTCTTTCTCATCCAAGGAAAAGGTAGAAAAATTGCTTTACATGTTAATAAGCCATGGAGTTAGATGAACCTAAATGCACATTTTGTCATTCATTCGTTATTAAACTTCTCAGAAAAAATAAAAAAAAATGCAAAATCTGAGTTGTACAAACTCAATATACAGGTTTTCTTTTTAGTTCACTCAAAATGAGCCTAGCTTTTTGTCTGAAAAGAAATTACATGCAGAACAGAAAGATGCCACTGCTTCTTTTTCTAAATTCTAAAATACTGCATTGTCCTTTCACACTCCCACCCATCTCAGGGAGAAGGTTGCGTTATTCTTCCTTGAGCAGGTCTGGGAATGATGTAGAGTATATACCAATGTATGCTTGGAAGAGGAACTTAKGAAATACCTTTGTTACATTTTCTACATTGAACTGTATTGTTCTATCAGTGAGTATCTGAACACTTCACTGATGTTTTCTTTATTGTACTTTGAATACAATTAAAAATACTGCTCTTCTGCATGCATTTATACAACTCCAGAAGGCTTCACATAAAAAGACATGCAGTGTAGTAAACCTGTTGGGGACCACAGAAACGCTAGACCATCTGACTACAGTCTTTTTGGGAAGCTGGTAAAGCAGAGAGAGATGTTTTAGAATGCCCTCACACCCAAATACGTGACAGGCAGGGAGATGTCGCCTCAATTAACAGATTGTTCCTTACCTGACGAAGGGTAGAGATGCTAGATGCATTTCACTGTTCCCCCCATTCCCCAAAGGCTTTGGTTTGAAAGGCAGTGTGGCCCCGCAGTCAGTATATATCTGGTCTTACCGAGACCTGTGCTCTAATTCTGCCTCCATCAGTGACAGCCTCTGTGATCAGGAACAAATAATTTCATACTTCTGCCTCCGTGACCGCTCTTTGTCTGTCTGTTCTGATCAAACAGAATTGTTTCTTACTATGTGTTTGCACATGCTTAGTTATGGTGAAGAGCTGATTTTGGCTGAGGATAAGTGACATAAATCAAAATAATCCTAGATCTACAGATCTGACATGCGTTTTTCAGGCAGAGCATTCATCTCTCAATTAGCAAGATTATACCATTTGTTTCTTAGCAGAAGCTGTCAGAATTATGAATATTTCAGTGTTCCTTATTTGATCTAACAGAAATATTATTTGCTCTCATAAGAAAAGCTGTTATTACACTGGTAAAAGATGTTATACTATTAGTTATCTTCATTTAAAGCTATTTCCTTTCCCCAGTTTAGGACTAGGAGCACATAAGTTTGAGCCATCAGTCCAAATAGCATAGCAATGGACAAAAATAAATATATGAACCTTAACACTTAATTTGTCTTTTCTTACTTACTTTTGTTTCTAGGAATACTTTCCTCTTAAAGGGCTTGCCAGGCTTTTTTCACTCTCTGCGTTAAAGAAGGAATTAAGGCAAAAAGGAATTAAGTGCTTTGCCCAAAGTCATTTGCTTAGTCTGGCAAATTCAGGACTAGAAGTTAGCTGTCTGGCCTTTGATTTTTATGCATGACTTAGTAAACAATACGGTATTCCTTCTGCTTTTCCTTCCTCTTTACATAAGTTAGTTTTGTAAAGTCACCGTTCTAATCCTCTTTTTTCTTATTCACTTCCTTTCATTTTCTCTGTAATTGCTCGGCTCTGACACTTTCTGCTTATTCTTTCTTACATATTTCAGTTTATGAACAAGATGTAAAGAGGCAGAGGGATGTGCAAGGTTTGAATAAGATCTTTTGTGACAGGCTCTTTTGAATTCATTGAATATAACTCTTCAGGTAGCATATGACTGCATGTTGTATCAGTAACACCTAACTGCAAATGCACTTTACATTTCTGCTTGGTTTCTGTGCCGTCCAAGTGCTGCTCGGGGCTGCGGGAGTGACCACCCATGGCCYGCAGCGACACCAATAGCTCCACGCGCTGCAGCAGAGCGGTGGCTGCTCACATCTGTCACTCAGGTCTCAAGACTGAAGTTGAGATTTATGGCACAGAAGAAATTTTGGTCCCATGGGAAGTCTTTAGGAAGGTCCTTCAAAGTGACCCACATTTAATGCATTAATGTTTGGTTGAAAGTGCAAAATCAGACTCCTGCAGCATGTTAAACTCTGAGAGTCACATACGTATTTTGTACAGTCTCATGATTTGACTCAACCTGTTTGGATGCTATTCATTTCACGTCTTTCACTGTTTTCAGGAATGCCCCAGTGGTGTTGTCAATGAAGAAACCTTCAAAGAGATTTACTCTCAGTTCTTTCCACAGGGAGGTGAGTACTTGGCAGATGTAATTAGTACTACAGTGTAGAGAGAGTTATGTTTGTTAGTTCCTAAGTCTGACAAAAGAGCCTGTTGTTCAAATGAACAAGATTGTTGTCTCAAGCTCTGTCTGAACTCATGGGTTACTTCCTTGATGGCTGGACACGTTTTAAAGTATATATTTCTGAATGAAATGCAATGATACCGACAAGAAGTCAGTCTTCTATTATGAAGTTACTACCTGTGTTTGGGTACGTTTGAAGGTTTCTCTGAGTAGGTTATTTCTTTTTAAACTTTCTACACAGTCTTCCCAATTCTCTTTTGCTCCACAAAACCTTTCACAGTAGGAATGAAAACTGTAGGAGGCACTACAGGTACCCTCTAATATCGACAGTAGAACCCTCTTGACTTCTATGGGGTTTCTCTACATAAATTAGGTGGTTTTTTGCTAAACTTAATTTCAATTAATTAATTTCCAGGAGTTTCATTAATTTCTTTATCTCCATTACCATTTAGTGCAGTGAAGGTAACACAAAAATGTATAACAGATTTTTGGCTTGAACCTTGGATTTTCTTTTAATTTGAATTGTTTTCCTCTCTTTTCTTTCTCTTGCTTTTACCATTCAATCCTCCTTCTCCATATTCTCCCACAGCTCTTCAATCCTGCCTCTTCGTCTTCTCCCACAGCTCTTGAGATTTGCATGTTTCCCTGGGACTGTTCATAGCTCTTTCTTTTCACTTGTATTTAAAAAAAAATGTACTTAATTGGTAGGAACAAAACGCCTCCCAATTAGTTTTATTTTGAATAAAGACCTAGAAGGTAAAGRGCAGCATTTGGTGTGGATTACCACCACTGAAATCCTTAACAACTAGGCACACTCAATAGGGAAGAACAAAAGGCTAAAAGAGTTGACCTGCCTACTGATTATTTCTGTATCTAAGCTTTTAAACCAGGCTAACAATTACAGTTTCAGATATTATATTTTTTAGTTACCCTGGCTATTGAAAATAATTCTCTGCATGTGATTTACTACACCTTTACTACACTTAAAATAATAATAAAAATATGATATTTCCTATTGTTACACTCAAAATTGTTTATGGGCAAAGAGAAAGCACATCTTTTATACAAGTAATGCTAAAATGTGTTGTTAGAATAAATGTAATCTTAAAAGCCTAATCTTTATTAGTCCAGACCTAATTGTTACAGAAAGGAAAGAATATTAATGTAGTTAAAATTGATATATATGCAATTCTTAGTTTCTACCCTTTTTCCTGGTGTTAATGCTCACCCTTCTGCTGCTCCTCTGGGCTTCTCGGGCAGTGGCATCATTTGGGGGAGGAGGTGGGAACTGCAGTGGACTGTCGGCATCTGGAGTCCTTACCTGGGAAGAATAGGATGTTCATGTTGGTGCTTTCTTCTTCCTTGCTCTAGGATTCAYCTGTGGTCAATTCTACGTGCTTGCTAACACATTTTTACACCTTTCTTTTTCTCCATTGGTTTGCAGCTCCACATTACATCCAAATTTATTATAGGTGGTACCTTTTATATGTGTTAGATACTATTTCTTTGTTCTCTTTTCCACCCCTAAAACTATTTTTGTCCAGCTCCACACCTGCATTTCTTTAGCTGACCAYGGGTGAGTTGTTTATAGCTGTGGGGTCTCCAGTGCCAGCCTGTGCCCCGTCCCCTCTCAGCCCACACCTGCTCTCCTCTGCGCTGCATCCCCTCTCTCTGCTGCTCAAGGCCTCTGCTAGCGTACAAGGCAAAAAGTTCTTCTCTCCACTGCATCATTACGTTAGAGTCGTAAAGATCTATCTCTACATGCTTGTTTCGGCTAACTGTCTAAAGCTATAGCTGTACTGCAAATGTAAAACCAACCAGCCTTAGAAACCTGATCTATTCGAGAGACTGCTGTCACAGCTAAACCATGGGAAACAGAGCTGCGAGCTGACGAGCCTCCGTCCTGGGGCAAGCTCCCTATAAAACTTGTGGCTTCTTAGTAGCAATGGCAATACTGCATTACAGGGGCACACGGTTACACTATTCACTGCAATTTCAACAATGCCATTACTCTATCTGCAACAAGGGAGCAAAACTTTTCTGAAAAAAAAATATGTTTTTCTTTCTTGCTTCTTTTAGCTTTAGTGAAATATAATAAAAAGTTAGATTTTTAGCAGGGTAGAAAAGTATCGAATCCAGATAATTCACTTATCGGTAACAGATGTTGTTGTGTACTAGTAACAGCATTTTTAACTTTCTCAATAAAGGCATTTCAGAGATCTCAGCAAAGAGCACCGAGAAGTGACCATCAGAAGCTATCCCCTTCCTCCTCCCATCCACCATGGCTTCTACGCAATGGTGTGCAGCCTTAGCAGTACATAAAAACAGCACAAACAAATGTGAAAGCCTTATGTAGTTCTCCTCAAAATTTCAGGAAAAATATTCAGTGGAAACAGCAGAAGAGCTGAATCTCCTTGGAACAGTAACAACTCACTTCACTAATCCTTTAATTTCTGTGGGCCCTCTGAGACTTGAACTGTTTTGTGTAGGTTTTGTGCTGTTTTGTAGGTGCCTGCATTGACTTTTCCTGTTTTCTGAGAGGTATGGGAGCCAAAGTCTATTCTTTGTTCCTCACATTAGCCAAGGTATCTTCAAAGCCCAATTAATTGTCTGTATTTGCAAATCCCTGCATGCTAACAACAGGGTGAGATCATCATATATAAGTGTCTAGTTCAGCAGCTAGACTGGATACTTAAATCTTTGAATGTATTGCCAAAATAATGCGTGCAGTTGAGGCCTTTAAATTTCAGTTGTGCTTAAAAGACTGTTTTTATGTATGTCTGTATATTAAAGTGGAAAAAAGAAGTTTGAAAGTTGTTCCCAAATTAAAACATGTGTTGTACATGCAGATCTGTGCCCCAATGGTCYATGTAATGCAAAACCAGCATGATGTATCATTATAACAATTCATATCTGAGCAAACAGAATGATGTTGTGTAAGATTTTAAGCTTCAGGGTGACCAAACAATCACCAAAAAGTCATTTTCCAATGTCATCCAGCAAGTCACTTCACCAAGTGACTTTCAAGCCTATCCAGGATAAGGCACAGGAGGAGTAGAAAGAGGATAAGGGAGCCACAGTAAGAGTAACAAAGGAGATGACACAGAACTGCGGTGAAATCGATGTATTTTAAAAGGCAGAAAAAGGTTTTGTAAAAAGCTTTCCATGCCAGAAAGGCACTCCAGAAACTTCTTTTTAGAAATACAGGTGAATGAATAGGCCTCCTGCGTTCATGCAATGGATYGCCTGAAATATAACTTGGGATTTGTTCTTTAGCCGGAGAGGTCATAGATAAGAATCCAGACACTGAATAATTATTACACTCCTCCTCAGTTATGAACAGAACAGATTATGTTCATGGTTTGATAAGGCATACTCTCGGATGTATAATGACTACCATTTTTTGTCTCTGATGTTCAAAATGCTTTAATGGTGTATTTCAAAGGAATTCTGATTTAATATCTGTTCCTGTCTCAACCTGTCAAAACATCAATTTAGCCTACTAGTTATGATATCAGATCCCTGAAAAGGAAACATATTTTATTTTAAAAATTATGCTTTTGTGTAATATGATTAATGTTCAATATTTAGGGTGGCGGGGGATGGGGGGAATCACATTAAGTAGCTCTAATTAAAAGACTAGTGTACCTCATCCTGCAGTGGTTTTGAAGGCAAGATTTCCGACCAGAATTGCCTGAACAAACAACCCTGAAAAAGACCCCTGAATTTTCTTTTTCAGAAGGGGTTACTGGAAAGAAAAGATTTTCAGCTAGAGATTTTTTTTTCATATACCATCATACAAAAAGAGTAGTATATTGTGTCATGTATGGGCAACAAACAATAAAAAACCTTTGTGTTAACCTTTGTGTTTTCTGTAAAGCTATAGAAAATAATTAGGAATATTTCACATGTTTTTAAAAAATGAATGCCAAGAGAAGGGGAAGCTATTTAAAATTCAGTTTACAGTAATTATACCTCTATAATATGTTTTTTCCCTGAAGATGGTTGGCATAGTATAGTCTGTTGCACAACAGAAGTCTCAGTAGATTATAGAAAATATGACTATTAAAATTCTAAATATAAACTGAAGTCAACAAATTTACATTTTTCAGTTAAAGTGGGAATTTGTCTGCTAGGCCATGCTTAAGCAATTACACTGATGACTGGATACATGGATCAATGAAAGAATGTCTTAATAGCAGGCTGTTTTTTTTTTTGATTCTCTGAAAATGCATTAACAGACATAAGATTCAAAGGTTGCAGGTTTTTTCTTGTTTACAATTATTTCACATCATATGAAATTAACATACTGAAGTAAGACCAGAGACTTTACTTCTTAATATCAGGTCTGAATCTGTGAAGTACAAATTTTTGAGTTTTGGTATATTTGGTTCCTTGAGGTCAAGGTGGCGTTTCACGTGAGTGACCCAAGACTATCACTCAGTTTAATTCAAAACAATATTTTGGGCTGTGAAAAATAAAGGTTTTCAGGATTAATATGAAGGGTAAAGTGGTTTACTGCCAAGAAATCAGAAAAAAGCATCTCCGCACTGATGAGGTTTTTCCATGAGGGGGGAGGTTTGCCCTGCAAGGGGGACACAGATTTCATATCACTTCTCACTTTACTAAAAGTTTGTGAGGTTAATGTTAATTAACCTAAAATTAATGTAAATACATGAAGCAGAAAGAGCAAAGCAATGAGTATTAAAAGTAAACAATACCTCAGCCTACATTAATTTGCATGGTTTTAAGGGAGGGAAAAGAGGAAAGCTGACTTCCCACAACCCCAGCAGCTTGTACCTCACACCAACAGGGCAGTCTCTGGAGAAGTTTTCTCTTTGCAATACATTACTCCTGGAGCAGGTTGTGCCTCTCAGAAGGCACTCAGTGGAAGTGGAAAGATGGATCTTCACAAAAACTTAGAGGCTTGACAGATTTATACTCATGCTGTCTTATGTTTCTAAAATGAGTTGATATGCACTAGTCAGTAGGTTTGAAAAGTATACAAATCATTAGTGAAGCGATCCCTTGTTTAAGGTCATCTTTCAGAGTGTTATTGACCACTTCAGTTAGTCACAGCCAGTTTTTCCAAGGTTTTTAAGTGTCTAGCTCTCATATGACGTTCATGGGAACTAAGCAGCAAACCAGCTTTAAGAATCTGCTTCTCTGGACAGGGTTTTATCTCACCTGCGGGTGAGCATAGGACCCGAGCRCAGCAGCAGCTTTCTGACAAGATCATCTTCAACCTGGGTAATAGGCCTGTCTTCAGAGTAAAAATGATATGCCAGATGCACAGATGGTAGTGTCTGCTTCCCTAGTTTAAAGTGAACAAATGAACACATTTTTCTTCCTTAACATATGAGATAGATCCCCTGTCACAGTCATTCAACTGATAAAGTAGCGTTCCCATTAACACAGGTTGTTTCAGTGTACAATAACATGACTTCTTTGCTATTCATTCAGATATCAGTGATTAGTAGAAATGGTAATGAAAATTAATAAAGACGTTCTAGACTAGAATTTTAGATTTTCTGTTCCTAACGGTGTAGCTACCCACATACTTGCACTTATAATTTATCCCTTCTCCCCTGCCAAAAAAGAAGTTTAAACTGAATTGAAAATTTAGTCTTGCTATCAAAATTTGGTATCAAAATATATCTTGGTATAAAATTTTTTTCATGGAATGAAATTAAATGAAGTAAGATGTGCTTAATATGAATTAATTTTACTGTTTTAAATTGTAGATTCCACAAATTATGCACATTTTCTGTTTAATGCATTTGACACTGATCACAATGGATCTGTAAGTTTTGAGGTAAGTGATGGTGTTACTTCTTTCTCTGCGATTTAATATTTTGCCATTCCTTGTAATTAAGTCCAGTTTGGAGGCTTTTATTATATGGTTCACATTATGAAAAATTTAGCTTATGTGACTCAAGTTTCAGGTTTTTCCAATGTATTAACAAAAGTCATTATTATTATTTTATAATTGTATATCCGAAAATGGTAACTCAGACTGTGCTGCTATTTTTATAAATCTGTTAATTTAAAACCCAATTTATACATAAAATAATGCTTATCTTCCTCCCTGCCTCTGCAAGGTGAGAAGGACTCTGAGCTACAAATAATGTTATGGGGATGACTCAAAATAGGATTGCTCACACACTCTATTAGTTTCCATGAGAAGGTTCTACAAAAAAAGGCTTTAAAGCAAATGTATTTAAAAGCACAAGAGTCTGAAATTCATCCTTCCTCCCTTTAACTGCCCAATCTGTTTTCAAAATTCTGCCTTTCCCTGCTAAGACCGATGTCACTGCCTGCAAAGGCTTATATCATCAACGCAATAACATAGTAAAAAGGGCAACCCACTGCAATAGTTCAGATGAAAACGGGGTGTACAAAATACTATGAAGGARCCATTATTCTAAGCTATAGAATTTTTTAAAAAAATCTCAGTTCATTTGCAAAAGGATATGTTTGCTTTGTCATGTTTTGTTCTGTTTTGCTTTGTTTATAATGGACGAATGATATCCTTACAACTTGAGATGGCATTGCGATACATACACCCACTTTAAATTTGTTTAAATGTCCTATACATGTTTTTACGATTTACTTGAGTGAATGATGTTGTGAGGTCTGACAGAATTTTTTTTAAAGCACTTTCATTGCTTTATTATTGATGTAATATGGAAGGAGAAGCCCCACCAAGCAGGTGCACTGCCTTCAGAAATCTATACCTCAACTGGGACTATAACCAGATCATTTTGTGGGCAGTTACTTCCATTTATTTAAAAAAACATAAACCCCATCTACCTTTTTCTGGGTAGCTGAAATCAATGGGCTCCGTGTGAAACTAGAAGCAGGAATGGAGGTTTTATTCACATTTTCTGTACATAGGCTAATTCTACAAGGAATCCTTCTGGTCAAATCAGGAACAGCAGAGGCAGTGAGAGAAAACACTTTAGCATCAGTATTTGAGAAGTATTTCTGCTGTTATCATTAAGAATAATGAGAACAAAATAAGTTTTTGTAACTTTCCTGGACAATTTGTTGACATCTGTATCTCAGACAGAAAGCCCTAAGAAATGCCGTAGATATTAAGTCCTTTTTAAGGGATTTGAATATCTCAAAGTGCAGGTCTGTGTACAAAGAAAGGTTTTGGAATAAAATAAATCAGGAAAATAAGAGAAGCAGTGTTTTTTTCATTGCCAAAACAGACATTTCCAGCTTACTTTTGTTCAATATCAACTCAGACAGAGTGATCCACACTTTGATATTATTTGCACTAATTGTGAATCCAGCATAAATCCACTGCTGTCAAACGACTTACTTCTGTGTCCTTGCACCAGGTAGCAGCATTATACTTACAAACTGTATGATAGTCATCCTAAAAGCATCCTCCTTATGTTAAAAATGTTTAGGCTTTTTCTAATCATGTGAAAGTTGCTGCAAAATGTGAAAGTGGATATTGTGAAATGTGGAAAATACAATCATGTCATTTTTTTCCATCTCCTTTTTATCCTAGATGCAACTACGCCATATTCTTCCTATACCAACCCATATGCTAGCTTTCTAATTTACATTAGCAAAAAAACAGCACAAAAAATGGAGAAAAAGGGGATGATTTAAAAATTTGGAGAATAAATAATCATTCATCCCAGTTTACTTTCTACATCAAAGTGTAGGAGTAAATACAATTTAATGCAATGATCTATGATGAAAACCACTTTTTGGCTCTCTTCTATGTAAAAAGGATATGAAAATCTGAAATGGTACTGAAAGAATGTAGGTAAGAATGATATTTTTTGAGTGTGGCACTCTCCTTTTTGTAATGAAGCGGTGGTAGCTGGAGTTGGGAAGAAAGAGAATTTGTTCTAGCGTTTTGCTCTTTTTTCCTCAAATTTTCAACCATCAACAATGAAGTGTTAGACTTTAGCACAACCTAAACACACACCTTCATTGGATGAGATTGCTATGTCCTTTTGTCATACCTAGGTCTGTATACTCTCTGACAAGAGTCAGGCTCTCCAACTGAAGCATTTTTCGCAGCATAAAAACAAACTCATGGAAACAAACTAGCTGCTTGAACCTCTCTCTCCTTATCCCATGATTGTATCAATTTTAAGAATAACGTATTTCATTAGTTATGCCAATTAGTTTTGCTTTAACTTGAGGGACAGAGTTTCAGAAAACCTAGTGACCCAGCTGTTGAAGGGCTCTTTTGGCATATTAGTGAACGGAAGTTCTTTTTTCCATCAGACAGAGACAGATGTGAAAGCAAGGTTTCCACTTGCTGCATGAATATTGTAACTGAACCAAAATGAAGATCTGGGCCTCAAGGCTATTTACACAGTCAGGAAAATTGAGGCTAATTAACTTCAGACATATAGTCAAAGGTAAAGCACGTTGCACCTACATGCAAATATCCAAATCAGTATCCTTAGTTTGTTGTCGATGAATATTAAGGCTATTCTAAATGTGATCTTGATGAGAGGAAAGTTACTCAGTAATCCCACCAACTCTCAGTGCCTTGAAGTACAAAGCTGTGCCCAAATGCAATGGAGATGTTTGAAGATTTTTGTCATTTTTAATCAAAAACAAACTTGTATTTGTTTCTTAAAAAAATTATTAATAATTCTTAGCAAAGTTTTTAGTGATTTTCTGATTGATTTATTCCCCAATTGTTATCTGAGAATTTTGCACTAATTAATTCATTAACTAGCATATTAACTGAGTTCCATAGGAGAGTCCAGAATTAACCTAGCTTGTTATGTCTTATTTTATTATGTCTTAAGATCAAACACAACTTTGGTTTTTCACTAATGATAACAGTGATAAACAGTCATTGTCTCCAAGGCAGTAATATGAGGGTAGCATTTTAATGAATGTATCCAAGTGTGATTCTCTGTGTTCAATACAAAAAGCCTTGTTCATGTCATGTAGGAGATGAGCTAATTTTTCTCAGACAGTGGTGATCTCATAAGCATTTTAATACCAGCTGGTATAAAGCAGCTACAAAGAAATATATTTCCTCTTAACAGCAGCACCTCCTCGGTGACCTTTGTTTTACGTGCACCAGGGCTCCACCACTTCTGTGACTAACATTCGACACTTGATTCCTTTCCAAAATCCTAAGGGCTAAATGAAAAAATGGATTTAGGTGCCTGCCTACCTACTTCTTCTGGCCTTGAACAAGGCATAAAGGAACACATGATCAGGTGGAATAATTTTAAGCTTTCCTATGGATTTGAGACAGCACATATTAAACTTGTTAATTAATTTATTAATGAACTAGTTCTCCCCAAAGATTTACTGAGGGATAAAGCAATCAGAAAGTCATCAACAACCTTCCTAAGAGATAATTAATCACTGCTGGAAAAAACAAACAAACAAATATGAGTTAATCCCAGATCACAACCAGAGGTTTTATACAGTTCTTTACGCAGAACTGAAATGTGCGCAGGCTGTGATACTGAGCGCACAGAATCTCCATTTGCAACCCTTCAGTGAGACATCCCCCTTTCTTGCAGAATCAAAGTTAGGCACAGGAGAGTCTGACATTAAATTGAGGTCTTCACAGGTATTAGCACACTCAGCAGGAAGCTAGAAAGTTGGAAATAAGACGCTGTAGAAAGGAGTAAAGGCAAGCACCAAAGCACAGACTTCTGTGCTTCTAACTCTGCTGTCACAGACTGAAGAGAGACCTGACCTAGGGCTGTGTCTCAGCCCGGAGTTTTTGGCTCCTTTGCAACCCTAGATCAGATGCACCTCTCCTTAGGTGCACAGCTGAGCAGGACTGTCCCTCTCAGGGGACAGTGTTGGCACCCTTAGGGGATGTAAGTGTCCAAGCAGTACTGTGAATCTTGCTCCAAAAATAAATAGGCTCTAAAAGTAGAATCCCCCTCTCTCCAGAAATCAGATGTCTAAATCAGGAAGGAAAACACATCTGGGTACTAATACTGTAATGGGGACTTGGGTTCATGCTCCGTGCTAAATGGTGTGCCTGATTCAAATGCCGCTGGGTTGCTGGTAACAAGCATATAGGCAGACGCTCTCTGAGCTTACCTGCTACCCTAAGTACTGTTGCTTTACTACGGCATTCTGCACTGGACTACTAGCTTAACAGCTAGCATAGCTATAACGCTCCTGACACACACATCACCTTCCACCGTGCAGAGCCTTTTTCTCTCTGAGGATCTAGCTGAAAATACCCTATGGATTTAGCCTATGTCCATTGAATCAGATTTTCCATTTGTATATGATTTTATTGCTATATTTTTAAATTGCGTGAAAGTATGTAGAAAAGATATCCCATCCTAACTGGTCCTTATTCAAGTCATCACAACTTCCTCCTGTGATGTCCTTTCTATTGTTCCCGAGATGGACTCCTGCACAACACTCAGACAAAGGCAATGCACCCAAACTGAACTATGTATGACTTCCAAACATGTTCATGCCATACGGAAGGAGATGACCCACTCTTGCAAAATTTAGAGCACACATCTAGAAGGTTTTGAGTTGTCTCAACTTTTATAAGGACATTCAGTCCTATGCAAAACAGCATAAAGTCAAGGTTTTTTGATGCATGGTTTTTAACACCGATGATAGAAGGGCAGCCTTGCAAATGGGGATATAAATGATGCCAGGAAGCCAGCTAATATATGGGTAGTGCATCAAAGAAAGGAAGAAAGAGAAATAATCAGGAAAAGAAAAATAGATATGGTTTAGATAGAATAAATGCAAAAATGTTGCTGGTGCCAAACTAAAAATAAATTGAGAGTTCTGAAATATAATACTCTTAAGAAAATAAAGTTATTGGAGACCTTTGCAAAGGACTTCAGGAAAAGCTGTATCAAGAATGTAAAACAGTGCAGAAAAGATGTAAAGAAATGGTACTGAATTAAAAAGGTTAATTGCTAATGCTGTAATGTGATCAAATCTGTTCTGAATTTCTCGAACATTTTAATACTTAATAGTACACTGTTAAGGAGCTGTTTGGAGATTTAACCTTGTGACCCTCAATTAGTCATGGAGATGTAGACAAGTTGAGCAAAACTCTCTCAAGATTCATGTATCCATTTACCCCAAAGGGCACATATACCAATAACAAAGAAATTTATGACAGACTAAGAAAACCCAGAGCATACCACTTGAATTGTTAAGAAGACTGAAGCTGTCAAAAGAGCTGTCTGTGCCTACTAGACCATCTGAGACTGTGATATCTGTGTATGCTTCACTGTATTGGGTATACAAACCTGACTGTGTGGTACATCAAACCTTGGTAATTTATGTCTAACCTCTGTGCAGTCTTTTCCATTTTTCCTGTTTTAAGGAAATGCATAAACTTTGCTGGTGCTGATAACAAATTTTTCAGCTTTTATAGTCTCTGCTTTAATGTTACTCTAAGACTTACTGTATGCCTTTGCCAATGACGTAGAAATGCACATTTAAATATAAGCTCTTGCCATATTCTGCTCAACCTATAATGGTGACGATTTCACAGATATATGGGTTTACAAGCTTTTCAAATAGAAAAAGGTGGAGGAGACAGTTAGGAAAAAAAAGCCATTGTTTAAAAAAAAAGTTAACATGCTAAGAAATACAGAAGACAGGTGATGACACATCCCAGGTGATATTTTCTCCAGTCTGGAACATGCTCTCTAAATGTAAATGAGGTTTGTGCTGTCAAAAGAGTATTAATTATGAAACAAAAATCTATAACCAAATACTATATATAAATAATCTCAAAAGTCTTCTGATTTATTTATGTGGCTTTACAGCAATAGAGCTTTGGCTGGTCACAAAACCGTTAAGGTGGTACATGGACAAATAATAAATATTACTCCCTATCATATTTCCAATAAAAAGGTTTAAGCACTGAGGTGTACTATAGCATACATGAAGCTTCAAATCTTGACTGCAGCAGATTGAACTAAGAGGTCTGGGAGCCACATATTCCACTTCCAACCCGGTATAGATTTAACAAGAATTTAATGTTCCTTAATAGATAGTTCTCCCAAAATTGGTCTTCTGTGCTTAGATTAATGTAACTCCCACTTAAGATTTTTTTTGGACCATTAAACCCCGGGGATTGCTTTTCCCTGGTATTAAGTTCAACAGCAACTGCTTATGTAAGGCATTTCAGAGGATAAATCCACTAACAGAAAATTATGGCTTATTTTATAGAAAATTACTCAATTCACTTATTAATTATATGTAGCATACAGTGCCTAGATTGTTAATTATTTAAGTAACCAGCAATCCTTAACACTTACTGTGAAGCAAAAGAAAGAAACAACACATCTTTCCAGACTTCCGTGCTTCCGACGAACGCAGTATTCTGGATTTCTGAGTGTTTGTAAAAAACTGCTCAATTGCAAACTGACCAAGACCTTTTGTCTATTTAGGATTTTGTTATGGGTCTCTCAATTCTACTCCGAGGGACAGTACAGGAGAAACTGAACTGGGCTTTCAATTTGTATGATATAAATAAGGATGGATATATAACTAAAGAGGTAAGGTCTACTTTTTACACTAATCACTGAAACTAAAGGTTGCATATGTAAGTCCTGCTTTCAGAGAATGGCTTCGTTCTCAAATTAGACATGTTAACAAATAAACATATAACATATTATGAGACTAGACATGCTAAAAAATAAAGTAATTTTCTCATTTTAAATGTATATATAAAAATTGAAAAGGGAAAATCATCACAGAAATTGTAAAAGGTCAGAATTCTCCAGGTGCAGAAATGTTTGGCTTCAACTTATGCCTATATATTGGCACATACAATCACTAAAATAAAGTAGTTCAGTAGGATATTTGGACAACAAAGAATTAAGTGGGCCACAATTGTTACCCATTTTATAAATCTACTCCTAAAAATTTTTACTTGAAACAGAATTTATATAACAAGACTCCCACATCTTTCACTCTGCAAGGATTAAACACGTACTTAAATTACCATGGGACGAAATGAGTGCCTTCATAAAAATATATGGTTTTTCAAAATTGGGTCTTTATGTAAATATAGATATATTACACTTATAATTTTATACTTGTAGAAAAACACTTCATGATTATTATAAAAAGGACATCTATGGAATAATTTCTCAGCATACTGGCAGATGAGTTTTTTAATAATTATTCTTATAGTTTTCACAAGCTACTCTATTAACAAAATACAAAGCTTCTGATATAAAAGGAGTAGTCTTTGCATATGTGCAGGTGTGTGCATGGGTGTTTCTGTTTTCTCTAATGAAAACTCAGTTGTAAGAAGCTGATGTACTTTGACCATTCACTTGTTCTTACAGAACTTCTTTTCCTGTTTAATTTTATTCACAAGACCTCAGGAGATTCTTCCCACAATCCATGAACTTGCACATATTCTAAATAATTTAAAATCACAATCATACATCTGCATCTACTTAACAAGTTTTTCTATGAAAGCTGAACTAACATGCTAGAATTTCTAGGAACATAGTAGTTCCTTCTTGAAGCTGTTCAGTCATAAATTAACAGGCACAATCTCAAAATTTTATTCTAAAATGTAAATCCTAAAAATCATTTATGTGTTCTGAGTCAAAGCAGTGTCTACAAAGCACCTTACGTTACACAGACATATTTTTTCTCTTCAGGAAATGCTTGATATCATGAAAGCAATATATGATATGATGGGGAAATGCACCTATCCTGTTCTCAAGGAGGATGCACCTAGACAACACGTGGAAACATTTTTCCAGGTGGGTCAGGTAACATAGGGAGCCAAAAAGATTGCTCTGTTAGCAGGTATGGAAAGATTTTAATTGTTGTAACAGTTTTGTACATCCTACCAATTTTGTAATCCTTTTTCTTCTCTGTGGTTCCATCCCAAGTTTCTCAGATCTACTCATTACACCTTGCTTTTTCAACAATAAGCTCCTTAAAGCTTATTCTAGTATGTCACGTACTACATCTTTACAGCATTTTGGCCTGGTTGTTTGTAGGCTGACACATAACGGAAATGAAGAATAAAAAGAACTTGTTTTACACAGGATTTCAGGAGGATAAACATAGATTCTTATTTTTTCTGAACAGAAAATGGACAAGAACAAAGATGGAGTAGTTACCATAGACGAATTCATTGAAAGCTGCCAGAAAGTAAGTACCCAGTGATAAGTATTGAACCTGTATCTGTTGGCTAATGCTATCCTAGTGCTACCCAGATTTCTGGAGTGACAGTGATGGTAATCCTAACACCAGGGACAGTATTTTTCCAAGGTAGAGTATGCATGTACACCATTACACAAAAACACTAAAAATGTAAATAAATTTGTGACCTGAATCTCTAGCAGAGATGTTATATACAAGCTGTCATTGCTTATTAGACAACTGTGTCTGCATCCCCTCTCTAACAGAGTTTTGTTTGTACTTGACAGCAGAAAGTTTCTTCACATTCAGCTAAATATTTATTTCTATCTTCTGCCTATGCTGGGGAACACATTCCTGTTACAACTGGCATACAGTCACAGCAAAAATAATAATATTGCTTGAAAATTTATCATCTATAGGAGTGTTTCTCAAACAGCAAATCATGACCTGCTGGAGGCCTTAAAAAGAGAGAGTGCAAGGAGCTTGCAAAGTGTTGGATGGCAGGAGTTAACAGCAGGCAAGTTTTCTCAAGGCAGGGGAGTGAGAACTGATTGTAATTATCAATCGCAAGTGTTTACGCTACCCAGGTGGCTGTTAATTTCCTTCAAGGGCTCAAAGCAGCTCATTGCCTCTTGAGCCAGGAATGAGAATAAACTTCTGCAGCAGGAATTACAGCCTGTTTCTACTCCTCTGCCCTTCAGAAACTGGCTTGCTCACAGATCAGGAGACGATATGAGGAAAGATAAGTTGTATTTTAAGAAATTTAAGGAACTGTTGTTACTTTGTCCGTTAAAAAATGCAAGAAAAAGAAACATGATATAGTACAAAATAATGATGACAAGTCTTTGGCATGATAAGAGGCTGTTATGTATTGTACAGTATAGTATTAGATTTAATGATAAGATAGGCTTGATTGCATTATGCAAAATGAAACGGCAAATAAAACCAACACTATTTGTTACAGTGAGAAATATACAGAATCATAGTAGTGTTCTGCTGATACCTCAGCCTTGTCCAGGCTGACTCTGATTAATATGAAGCTGACACATACCAGCTATATAGCCTGTGTGTATTGCTTCTTATCTCCCATACCAAGAAGAGAGTAGTAGACAAGAGACAGGAGAGAACAAGACCAGCAAGATAAATGCATTTAGCGAGTGATAGATTTATAACCATTTGCTATAGAGAAAGCTGAACAAGAAATAGCAAAGATGCTCTAGAATTGGTAAATTTTTATATGCATTTGTAGTTATTCTTTGGGATTGCTCTCAAGAGCACAGCTATCTAGTAAATGATTCTCTGATTGATTTTAATCCACTGATTTTGGGGGATGAAAGAAAGACGACAGCTTTTCAAACTGTGGCTGTTCTGTATATCCTTAGCAATGGGTATTGGATAGTCCTATCTGTCGGCAGTGCTCTATTGCAGTGACCATCGTTCTAGCTTGTCAGTCTTGTTCAATACGAATGAAGGGCATTTGCTCTGCTAAAGCTGAGTGATCATCAGAATCAGAGATGAGATTTATTTCCCGGCTGAGGTCTGCAGAGTTCTGGAAATTAAATGTAAGATTAATTTGGATATGACAGCCATTATGGTGATGGGCTGAATGATTCATTTACCAAGAAAATTAGTACCTTCAGTGAGGAATTGCCTGTTCTCCTTTTCCAATGTGTTTCTGAGTTCTGTTAGAAAATCTCTTATTTACCTCTTCTGAGTATTCAGAATACACGTGAGAGAGATGCTTTCTAAACCGCTACATGACAGGGACACCGTTCTCATCTTGCCAATTACCTCATCTTCATTTGCTTTTAACTTCAAAGGTGGCAATGTGTTTTGATACAAAAAGTATCTTGCGGCCTAATTTTTTGTCTGCCTACTAAGACCTGTTCTTCTATTAAGATCTCTGAGCTGCGATCTCTGAGCTGCAAAGTGTGTAATTCATGTTTATATCAAGATTTGGTTTCAGAAATGAGATTTAGGGTTAGGATTCAATCCAAGTCCTTCAAGAAATTTGATTCAGGAGTTAACGTGGCTTCAGCCTTTTCAGGATTCCATTTTTCACAAGGACAGTAGTGGCCACTTCCTTTTAAGACACAGCTGCAGGAAAACCTTTTTTTAACATCCTAATGGGTATGAGGCTGATCTAAAAAGGTAAGGTTCAGGTTCCTTTCCTTCCTCAGCATGCAGTGAGTCGCATCACTCCAGGAGCAAGGAGTCTCATCTTTCATGAGCATTTAACAATGCCAAAAGCAAAATTAAATGATCCTGTGATCCTTCCTGTAGTAAATCTGCCTGTGTTTTAGACCTGCTATGCAATATTTTTATGTTTTCCATATGTTCTTGTGTTATAGAAAAACAGTGGTTATCGTTATTGCCCTTCATTCAGTATCTCTTTTCCAAGCTGTAAAGCACTCATTTATTCAAATTTTTCTCCTAGGGGAACCAGTCCACACCTTGAATCACCCTTGGCCCTCTCTCTAGACCACTGCTAGTTCTACTGTTAACTTTGGTTTACCAGGATCAGGACATTCAGGACAGGGGCACAGCACACCTGCCGCTCCCTAGGGTTTGACAGCTATGGTGGCTTCCTCATCTACACACCCTCCTTTGGCACTAAGGCTGATGTTAGAGCACATCTGCTCAAAACCTTCCCTGCCAGTTTGCATAACAAATGACTGTACCTCAGACCTTGGAATGGGAATGCCCATTGATGAATAGGGCAGCCAGCATCTGGTGCATCTGAAAATATGCTAAAGGTATAGAGAGGATATGTTTGCCAGCCCCTAGGTTCCAGCTCAAGCTGTGAGATTAGTCAAAACAGTGCCAAGAGACAAGCACTATAAAAAACCCTCAACCAAACTCTAAAGCTCAGATCCCCTCCAGTCTCCATCTTAAAACAGACTAGAAGCCTGTTCTGCCAGGGCAAGGCTGCAGGAGCCTTTTCTTTGAAAGATCTCTCAGACGAGAGTTGCCAGCCTCTGAGAACTGCCATTCCTCTATTTTGAGTTGGAAGAGAAATTATTGGGTCTTAGAAGTGCATCCCTTTTACTGGTGTTTTGTCATAACTAAGCAAAGCATGGCATGCTTACTTTAAGAGCAAGAAGGAATACAGCAGAACATATTTGAACACAGAGGCTCCACTTCAGGTTCCTGGGATAGGTTCCTGAGATTTTTTTGTAGCAACAAGAGCCTCTGGTGTGTTCTTAAACGCTCATTATACACGCGTGTGCCTTTTTTAAAATCGCCTCCTTGTGCTGAGTACTGGTTTGGCACAACTATCAATGCAGTACACTGCACAGCCTGAGGTATACAGCAAGTTCAAGACTTAATTTGCAGTCCCAATGCAAAGATTGGCCTGTCCATCCACAAAGTGTTAAGCCGTTATGTAGGGAATTACAGAGCATTCAGGCTTTGAGCGTGGTCTTCTCTGGTCACGGGGTATAAGGACCTATCTTTGCTCACGATTAAGTGAGAACAGCAAAGGTGTTTCCCCTCATCTTCCCTCTATCTTAGACAGGGAATGTGTATGACCTGATTCCCCTGCCCTCCCTACACCACATACCCATGTGCTTGAATGCCAGCCTGCCATCCAGGCTCCAGGAGTCTCCCTACCCTCACAGGAGAAATGGACTGTCCTGCCCTAGGTGTGCCGGACTGTGTCCCAGAAAGCRGCTGCTGTCTGTCCTGGTTTGTATAAGTTACCAAACAGCAGAGATGATAGGTCTTGGGAAACAGTAGTGTGGCTAACTCAAGGGCTAGGTGCTACCCAGTTCGTCACCCGCCTCCTTTCACTGCTTGGTGCTGGTGGAAAATGGTCTGATTCAGGCATTGCTTCATATTTACAGCAGCACCAGAAGAACAGAGGCAAAGGACTAAGGTGTGAATAGGTGAATGTCAGAGTGAATGACTTAAAGCTCCTTCTGATAATGATAAAAAGGTTCTGGGATAGACATTTTCTGCAGGACTAAGCTATTCCATACGCAATGCTGATGGGTCTTGGCTAGCCTGAAAACAAAGTAGCTGTCTCAAACTTCAGTAGGAAAAACCTCAAAGCTGGCTTGAAGTTAGGTCAGATCTGGCAAAGCTCAATCATCTGTGTTTTGTGCTTCATATGGACAATGCTTCATATGCACTAACACCTCCTAATGTCTTGAGTTAGGAATTATTACACAAACATATTATGAAAAACTGTTTAGAAAAATGTACTGAAAAAAAGAGGCAAGTGAGAAAGATACACTTGCCAAAGAATTCTAATGCAAGCATCTGCCTCTTTGTTTCTTTTTTTTTTGAAGATGGGAGGGAAAAAAAGCTACTAAGTCACCATGTTCCAAATATTATGACAAAGCCATATTGCCGTATTTTCTTGTGAACACTCTTCCCATTTGACTAACTAAAGGAGGTGCATTTGGAATTCTTCTGTATAGAAACAGGAAACTTCAGAAATATGGATCTGATTTTAGAAAACTACTAGTTTCATTAGTGAGGATACATATATTAGGAAATTGGTAGGAAGTGTCAAAACACTATTTCTAAATTAAGAACATGTTGTTTGCTTTGCACATTTGCTGAGCTTAGTTGCCAATGTACACACAAAAGCATTTGTATATGTATATGTAATGACAAATGATTCCAGTTAAACCAAACTTTAACTTCACATTAGTCAGTGATCTTCAACGTTATATTGACATTTCAAAACAATGCAGTGGGAAGAAGTCAGTTTATTTTATTTTCCAGTAATTTAATATAGTAAATTTCCTACACAAACTTTTTAAGCATTAACCTACATAACAGATTTTTTTTAAATTATGTACCTTTACTTTCATAAATTAGTTTATTAGCACAAAATAGTGCACAGATCACTTCTTACAGCAACATCACTTGAGATGACATACAGAATCAAAGATGAAAACCCCACTGTGCATGTTTCATAACATAAATTAATTATTCAGACTTGTCATTTTCTACACAGCAAATCACCCACTAGACTGAACAGTGAATAATTTAACTGGAAATTGATACTGATCATGTGTTACTGGAACATTAATATGCAGAAAGCATTACCTATCAGTAATGGAGAATACGATGAGATAATCTTTCTGAGAAGTGTTTTTTTTATGCCTCTTTCATGAAACCTCCTAAAATATTCTATCAAATTCAGTCTTTTTATTCAGTAGAATTAAAGGTGGCTAGATTATCTCTCAAGAAAGTACTAAATGGCGTGCATTCGGATTAAAAAAGATGATCATTACAGTGGAGACCAGCAAATGCTAAATGAGCATGTAATATACTTTTGTATTGTGTATATATATTGTATTGTGCAACCAACTGTTGATCCAGAAGCACCACCAAATACAGGCTACTACAAGTAAACTTTTTCTTCTACACACTGAAAGGTAAATGTTACAAAAAAAATATTTTTTCCTGACTGATATGCTGAGAGTTATTTATTGATAAAAATTTGAGTACAGAGTGATGCATCAGTAAGCATTATGCAGAAGTCGAAGGTTTTGTTACCTACCTAATGCAAAGCAATCAGAAAGCAGAAGTAGCATTGGAAAGCAGTCAACATCTTTCACTGTGAACACACAAAAAAATCTGAGCTGAGTCGTCAGTGTGTTGTGGTCATATTTGCGTAATTGACTGTTTCTTCGGTTCATACAAAGATGCACACTTAAATTAATTTTATTTTAGAGTCATCCCTAGCTATGCAGTTGGATGCCCTAGAATTGCAAAAAGGTTCCTGTGTATGATACACAGGACTAGCAATTTCATGTACGGATTCACACTTCAGATACAACAATTATTCCTTGAGTATTTATTGTTTATATGTATTTTGTTATACTGGGTATAAAGTTATAACCTCTAAAATACTGCAGACAATTTTCTTAACATGTTATGGCATTGTTGACCGAATAATTTTGTTTTAATTAGTATATACAAAAATCTGTTTAAGCATAGATCTATTAACAGCCTTTTTCTGCTAATAATTTCTCCAAACAAGCTGAAAAATAATGTTGTCATTAACCAAAATACAGTTAGTTCTACCCAATTTCACTATAGATATTTGCCAACTACATTTGTAATGGTGTATGATTTTTCGTTTTTTTGTTGTCTTTTTTACAGGATGAGAATATAATGCGATCCATGCAGCTCTTTGAAAATGTGATTTAATGAAGACATTAGGTCTACAACTAATGGACAAATATGAGCTATTCTGCAACATTATCTAAAAGATGGATCTCCCACTTTATCATAAATAAAATTACTCAGCTTTACACTGAGACATGTATTATGCAAATAAATTTTTTATTATAAACTTTTCCCCGAAAAAAATTTCTAAATTATATACAATTTAGCACTTAACAGTGGCTACTTAGTTAACAAGATTGTTCTGAAAAGTCAGGTTTTTACTCCAAACTCAAACAAAATAAGACCTGACATTATGCAGCTTTATTATCATTCCAACCCCTAGATAAAATAGATACTATCACAAGGAGATTAAATAGTCTTAATTTTGTTACTCATTTGTACTGGATTAAGCTCCAGATGTTTGAGTGTATTTCTTAAATCTTACCTTCTAATTTATACAGAGGCATTACCATGTATTTTGTTTTCACATTTGTATGGTGTAATCCTCATTTTTTGAATAATACTTTGAGTTAAAGTGCTATAATCAATGTGCAATGCACATCTTGCTGCAATTGCCTTCCACCTTTGACTTGCTTTTCTCTTCAAAAAAAACCCCAAACCTAACAAAATAGATAACTTGAGAGGAAGAACTCTTATAGAACAAAAAAAGAAATTGCTTATAGGTATATTTACTCCCTAACAAATATGAGTAAGCTTCTATCAATCACACTTACCTAGTAAATYTGCATTTAATAATTTACCATGACATGAGTATCAGGAGTCCTACATACTGTATTTCTAATTCTTCTTGGATGTGTCCACGAAGTTCTTTGCTTAAAATTAAGGATCTTCAGACTTTGACTTTTTCATGAAGAAACCTTAACTGGATCTGTTTTCATCACTGTTTTCATGAGAACATGTCTTTCTGCCTTTAATAAAGAAAAAGGCATGAACTGCTTTTGAAAATTCCATCCCACTTCAGTGCTCAGAATGAATATCACTATGTAGTAACATCTACTACTACTAACTGCTAGACAGGCTAACATCTGTTTCAGCTTCTTGTAATAKCTTTAATTAGGAGACAGAATCAAGAAAAATTGGAAACTTCAGCTATATAATATCATCTATATGTGATAACTGCATTACATTTTTTTAGGATCATTTCTTCATTAAGATTGGAGCTACCTTAATTCTGAACCTAGAAAGAGTTTTCTAAAGAAGTATGTACCTAAAATATAATACTGCCCCCCCATCCATGTAATTTTTAAGATCTGTTGTCCACAGAATTTATGCCAATACTTCAAAATAGGTGTAATGCTATCAGAGATACGCCACTCTTCATTGTGACATTGCTGCAGAAAGGGGATTAATGAAGTAGAAAGTATGTTGCAAGCATTCTTCTGCAAAAATAAATCAGGTATCTATTCTGGTGTAGAGATGGGATGTTAGAGGCATGTTGAAAGCTGCTCTGCTATCACCAGTGTAGGATAAGAGTAGTACAATACATGTACACCTGAAATCTGCTGTAGCGTGTTTGTGTAAACTAAATGTGCACATTTTGTAAAAAAAAAAAAAAAGAAATAAACATGAAGAAAAACAAGCATGATCGATTTTTTGAGTTGTTAAAGAAATACTTGTATTTCTTCAAATCAAACATTTTTGCCAACAAAATTAATTTAAAAAAAAAAAAGCTTAAATACATATATCTTGACTTAGCACAGTTCTGATCTCAGCAGAGATCTTAGCACAGTCCTGAAGTAAATTTAATTTAGCCAAGCAGTGGTAATTTTCAAAAAATTTTGAAATTGCTTTCACATGACAGACTTTTTTAATACTCTATGCAACAGTATCTTTTGATGACACACACACACACACACCCCTCCAACAATCTTAAATTCCGGAATTGAATTTTCCTCAGGGGAAAATGTTTTATGGCAAATTTTGTTACTTCTTCAGTCAGCTCTCCCTCACAGAGTAACTCAAATACTCATAACAACATGAGCCCTAAACAGTATTTATTACAAGACCTGTTAGGAATTATTTTGTAATCAAGTTCAAATATGTTCATGGACAAATGCTGTACCCTACAAGGCTTGGCAGCCAGGTAAGCTGGCTTCTGCAATCTTTTTATTTTCTTTAACTCATATTTTTTTCATAGCTTCCACATTCAGAAGTTTATTGGCTTGTCTGGAGCTGAATTCACAAGCTAGTCCCAAGCGTATCTGTGGCATTACAGAACTCAGTGCAAAGGGAGCACGGTGTAAATACCCCAAAATTGCCTCCTACATCTAGCTCACATTCGGTAGGCCCAAAGCTAACTGGAACTAATTACTTGAACAAAACCTAGGCTGTGGCTCTATGGAGCAACCTGATGCCTCGGCACTGTATTCTCCAGAGTCTCTCCAGCTTCTCAAAACAATGTGCTGAGAATGCACTGAGCAAGCTCAGTTTTGCACCATGTGCTACCTGTTCAGTGCGTTCAGTCTCATACCTTTAAAAGCTGACTCTCACGAAGACTAGATGAGTTCTCATAGTTCTACATCTAACCCAGTAAGTCCTGATGAACCCAAACTGCATCCATCTGTGCCTGTGGCACAAATTAAGTTACGTGTTTCAAAAAAGGGTATACATATGTAATTTAACACCAAGTCAGTTAGTATTTAAGTAATTACAGCCAAATTATTTTGCATCACACAAATGTACAAAACATATTAAGCACTGCAGATCTATTAAAGGAAATTGTAATTTACAACAAAATAAGAATCAGTATTTACTCTGCTTTTGAAATAATAGCAAATTAGTCGTCATTGTAAGCACAATGCATATACAAATAGCAGCCAATACAGAGAGAATTATTTTAAATAGTCTTCCATAATTACATATTCACAACCTGATAGCATTTTTCCCACTCTCCACCATACTGAAGAACTGTGATTATTTTAAGAGATTTAAGATTATTTTATCATACCCCAAATAAGTGTCAATGATGTTTACAGGCAATTTCTTTCCAAACTTCACGTTACAGTACAAATCACTACAGTTTTCTTAATCAAGAGGAGACAGAACAATAGGTTGGAATTTTAGATTTGATGATAGCCACAGTTGCCTGTTGATGAAAATAAAAACAAATTTAAACAAAATAAGGAGCACTAGCACTACATATGAGCATATTCATATAGTCTCTATAAATTGTATAATTCACAACTTTTAGTTAGTTATCTTTGTTATTATCAAACAGCAGAAAACTAAAAAGTTAATATTTGCTGAGAAATTTACTGGCAAAAGGGCTGAAAATAATGAACTGGAAAAATGGAGCACTGTGATAACTAATGATGGAGAGTAAACATCCAAGAGAAGAGATATGTAAACTCATACCTAAAACTGGGCATAAGTATAGACATGAAAGAATAAGGATTTTTAAATAGAGGAGTGATATTCTGGAAGGGACTTCCAATAGAAGTAAGAATCATATGCATTATAACTAATTTGGAATAGAAATTTGATAAATTCATTAGTTGGATTATATAATATTGCTTGTAATCACAATTTAGGCGTTTGTTTCCTTTTTTCTGCGTTATCTCATCACAGTATTTTTAAAAGACACACCAAAAGACCTACTCACAAAACCAGTAAGACTACAAGAAATCAGGGGGCAGACAGAAGAATTAGAGGTTAATCGCTGGATTAGTTGCATTATCTAGACCTAAATTTTCAGAACATCAAGATGAGACTTAATTTTCCTTTTCTTGTCTTACTACATAAAAATAAAAAACTCTCATGCTTCTTTATTTGACATGATGTTTTTCAAGTCTGTAATACGAGCACGGCTACTGCCCTTAAATGAATATGAGCGACAAGAAAAAAAAAATATGAAGTGGTGTCTACTGATTATTTGGGTGCCTACTGATTAAGGCACACAAGCTCAGAACTGGTAGACCTATATTTATGGTCCCCACTCTTTAGGTTATTCCTATTCTTTACCAATGACCATTTAATATAATACATGCAAGTGTTCATAGGGTCAAGAAAGCAAATATTTTCTCTTCTAGATGAATAGCCAAGCCAATACTCTGACTTTTTCTTCTCTTCTCCTTTCTGCACAATGTACAGTACAACAGAAAATGGTAACAGAATATCCAGCAGAAGAATACTCTGCCATCTATTATTTAAAGCATTTTTTTGATTTATAGCAATTGCAGATTTAACCTCTGGGTTAACCAGGGTGGGCTGGAATGTGAGTATCTGATTTCCTCAGGAAGTGACCTAAACACTAAGCTATTAGTGGGAATGGGCAGGCATCATCAATAACAGCAAAAAGTATCTTTTAGCAAAAGTAAATTCTGTCGAGAAAAGTATATAGGATCAGATAAAGGAACATGAAGCCTGCATCCCAGGCATATTGAAGCAAGACAAATATTCAGCCTGAGTCAGGTGTCAATATTCCAGAAGGGGCCAGAAGCTAGTTGACATTTGGAAATTCCTCGATCACTCTTCACAGGCATCTAGCCTACCCTATGGTCTGTACAAGAAGATCACATGCTTTAACCAGTATAAGCATCTACTTTCTAAGTGCTGCAATGCCTAACTTGAAGTAAGGACTTATGTTAGGCATCCTGGATCTTACCCTACGTAACTAACCCATTTGTCACATCAGTTCAAACCCCAGAAAAAGAATTTAGACTTTCTAGAGAAATGGCAAATTTTCAAAAAAGAACAGTGAGTATCTCATTTAACCACTAAGTCTGCATAAGCTTCCCACCRAGGACAATAAAATGTTCCAAGCAAATATCATGGGTAGATAGATACACACTTGATAGATAGATGCACACTTGCTCCCAGAAAGATTTCCCCTGAATGGGGCTTGGTGTGCTGTGCTGTAAGAGTCCAGCCATGCAGCTGATGTAGGTATGGATCCCTTGGAATATTTTACTGAGACAAACTCCTGTATTTCCTGCTCAGTGATTAAAAAAATGGAGAATACAAACGAAAAGTGGGAGTTAAAAAAATGGGAGACAACAAAACCTAACTAATTGGCAGAATATGGATTACCCAGAGTAGATTTAATGTCATTTCTATTACCACTCAATACGTCAAACACACTAAAACAACTATTTTACTATGGACTGGAACACAACTCTGCTGACTGCCACAAATCAAAATCCTGTGTTTTATGCAATATGAATAGTTGTGACACGTAAAAATAAGCACTTTTCAGAATGGAGTTCTTAATCTGAAAGCCAGAGATGGAAGTTGTTTTGGCAAAGTTGCATTCAAATGTGCAGATTACAGAATAATCATCTGGTCCACTCACCTTTCCACCATATTGCTCCAACTTTTGTAAAGCAACAGTAATATTTTCTCTAAATTTCTTGTCCATTAATCTCCTTGAAAGCTATTGGAAAAGTAAAATAAAAAGGTTTGTTGCACAATATATACAATATATGCAAAAAGGCCAATATAATTCTATTTAATTACTTTATTTCATCTTGTCTTTGCAAAATTAAAGTCGAAAAGAAACATCACTTTATAGTTTGTAACTGATGTCGAAGTATGGAACTCAGTCAAGGGAAAAGGAATAAAATGTTAACTGATGAGAAACTTAAATTCAAAGAAAGCTCAACTGTTAGCCAAAAAAATACTTATTTTAGGTTTTTTTCTTTTAGCAAACAAATTTTAAAGAGGTATCAACCTTAAAAAAAAAAGTCATTCTTAAAGTGCTGTCCACACGAAAAGTTAATACATTTTTCACGTGCACTGAAAGAGGTTTATTATAGTGGAATTGCTTTAAAAAAACCTACTGCCATTTCTACCTTCTGCATTGGACGTCTAAAAGGTCCTTTTATTTTGCTGTAAAAGTGCACTTTGGAAGCAGGCTAAATGACACCATGAAAAGCCTGTCTGACAGAGGAAGGATGTCTACAGAAGGACTCAGTTTAAAAATACTTTCCACAATCCCCCTCTAAGTTTATTTAATGAAAACTTCCTTGCGCGGAATTCCCATCTGAAAGAAGTGGGAATATTTGCTTATGTTAATTTATTGAAACTTTCACAGATTTTTTAAAATATTCTCACTTGAAACGCAAAACACATTTTGCAATAAACATAAACTTCCCTTCAAAACATAGCATCTATTTCACCTCAGGCTTGAAGATGGATCTTTTTTAAATAGTAGAGACAATATTTCCATTATTCTCCAATTTACGTTAACAACAGGTTTTGGACCTTGCCAGAACTTTGTGAGTCACCATATTATTAAAGAATGATGGACTTACAGAGGAATATATGAAGTAAGGCTTTTAATGGAACTGCTGAGTCCTCCACTGTATCTGTGCCAATATTATAGTAAACATCTCAACAGAAGTACCATAAAAATACAGATTATTTTTTACTACAGCATTAAAAACTTACATTTGTGAGTAGATGCTTAAGATGATCATTAAGAGATGGGCCAACAACAGCACTCAGTTGAACTAAAGCATCCAATCCCCTTCCAAATACCTCATCATCCGAATGGGCCTTCAGAGGGGGAAAAAATAAAATCCTGTCAGTAATAATCAGACAAATACACAAGTTCTTCAAAACTGCAATCTCTACATTATGATTGTATATAGTATTTTTAAAAATTAAAACTACTGTGCAACTGCTAATTGTTATAAAGTTACAGTTTAGAAATACAAGTACAATATGACTGAATATTAGTATCTAGAGGTAACAATTAAAAACAGAAGTATATTTTTAAAGTAGAAAACAAAGGTATCCACAAAATGTCAGTGAAACTCTTGCATTTCTTTTGAGACAAGGAAATTAATAATTTATTATTGATGAAATAAAAAATTTGGCAGGCAAAACAAACAGTTTGCTACACCAACAATTTCAGTGCTTCGGCATATTAGAAAGAACCCTTCAAATGCAGATATGTTGAAATCGGGAGACAACATTTTAGTTACAAATGTAATGAATTCACGGTAATTTCTATGTAATTCATAATAATTGTCTTTGCTGGAGAAACACTTTCTGGCTCAATTAATCTAGTCCCCTGCCAACTAAAGCTTTGTCACCTGACAGCAATTATCAGGCTCTTATCTACTTCTAGGGTGTTCTGTCATCTTTATTACTCCCATGCAAAAGTTCCTCTATACCTGAGTTCTCTAATGGTTTAGATATCTCACTCTTCCTTTAGCAGAGAAATTGATTCATGACAATTTATTTTGTTCTTGTACTAATACTGACCTTTATTTAAACAGTTATTTTTCCACTCTGACATTTGGGCCCTGAACGTTTTTTTTTTAAACTAGAAGTCATTGACTGCTTGTGTAGTAGAAGGTTTAACAAGACTTTATACTAAAACAGTGCAACAATAAAAATTATCTGATTAATAACAGTAATTGGAAGAACAGACAAGAATATTTTTTCTAATTTTGTCTTCCAAAGTAAACCAAAGATACTGATACCACACAATTCTGATCTTCTATTACACCTCTGATCTGAGATCACAAAGAATTTTTAAACTTTCAGCCATCTCTATAAAACCAGAACTGAAACACAGCTAGATTAAAGGACAGCAAGTAGCTGAACCAGAAGAGGGCTCCGAAAGATATGAAAAAGATCCAAAAGATACTACCTTCATGGCCAATACTTTTACCTCACTTTATTTTCTGAAGAAGTAGAAAAGTTAAAAACATTTTAAAAATTAAGAATATGACCTCAAACACCTTAACTGTATTCTTCCCTTTTCCTCATTGGCATATTCTGTTTTATCTTTGTAGCATGTTTTGAATTTTTAAATGTAACAGATGAGTATTTATTCTCGCATCTCCATTTTACTTCATCTCAATATTTTTTTTTGCATGTTATTATGTGGATATAGAAAAACACCATCAACACATATATTTATTTCTGCTTATATTCAGATCTTTAATAGAACATTTCCACAGAATTTGCCCATAGCTACTGTCATACAGCTATACAAGGAGCTGCCCATCTAAATTTACAGTTAAAGACATATTTAGCTAATAAAACCAAGGCAGGGTTAACATGAAAAAAAGAAACTACTTCCACCCTCCCAAACCAAAAGCCCATGCAATAGATTTATCACATTAATATTTTCTGCGTAGTCCTGACCAACACAAGAAAAAAGAAAAAAAAAAAATCAAGCCCATTCAAGTCTCTGCATGAAGAGTAAGACATACCAATGCAGCCTTTAACACTGGAACTAGACGAGGCAACAAGGGAATTGCTTTTTCAGTAGCACCTTCAACCATAAGTAATTCTTTAAAACCCTCCTTTGAAACAAACGTATAGGGATGTTTTGTCTCTCTTAGACCCTGTTGCAAATGTAAAACATGCTTGCTTAATAGTGAGTCTTCTTTTAAACAAACACACATTAAAAAAGTTCCACATAGCAGCAAGATAATGTTTAGATTTTGTTACATCTGATCAAAACATAAAATACACTAACTCCACCATGTGGAGCCATTGAGTACAACTCTGCTCACAGAGCATTCTTATTCATTTTTCTTTTGGAACATTGAATATTAAAACTCACATTATGAATACTGCCAATTCAGTCAATATTTGTACTTCATTATCTTTAATCTAACTACCCAAGGTAATTTTTCAACAAGACCATGAACAAGAATAGGCTATATTTGTACATGGTTTTCGTACCCTGAAGGAAAAAAAAAATAGAAGGTGAACTATGGAAGGAAAGACACCCCCTCACCACACACCCCCCTCTGCAACACCAAAAACTTGTGGATGCTACAAATATGCACTTCTAGTGAAGACCTGATTGGCAGAACTCAAAAGATTTAAAGCTCTATGGCTGAAGTCTTTCTTCAGTTTTGGGCCCCTCACTACAAGAAGGACATTGAGGTGCTGGAGCGTGTACAGAGACGGGCGACGAGGCTGGTGAAGGGTCTAGAGAACAGGTCTTATGAGGAGCGGCTGAGGGAGCTGGGGTTGTTTAGCCTAGAGAAGAGGAGGCTGAGGGGAGACCTTATCGCTCTCTACAACTATCTGAAAGGAGGCTGTAGAGAGATGGGTGCTGGTCTCTTCTCCCAAGTAACAAGCGATAGGACGAGAGGAAATGGCCTCAAGTTGCGCCAGGGGAAGTTTAGATTGGATATTAGGAAAAACTTCTTCACTGAAAGGGTAGTCAGGCATTGGAACAGGCTGCCCAGGGAAGTGGTGGAGTCACCATCCCTGGAGGTGTTCAAAAAACGTGTGGATGAGGTGCTTCAGGACATGGTTTAGTGGGCATTTGTACTGGGTTGATGGTTGGACTCGATGATCTTAGAGGTCTTTTCCAACCTTAATGATTCTATGATTCTATGATTCCATGATTCTTTCCATAATAGGAGCTATAAGTTACTTTAGGAATCGACAGCTTTGTTTAATCTTAAAGAAAAAAAAAGTGCGCCATCTCTAGAGTATCCACTTTATTCCATCTACCACACTGGATTCAACATTTATTTACACTCCTGAAACATATTTGGTGATAAATGTCACAGATGATGCTGAGAAAACAGAAGCCTGAACATAATGTATAGTATTCCTCTTTCACTTATTTACAGGATCCTACTTCCACTGTATTAGTTCAATCTATTGAGGAGAGAGCTCTTACTTCAATAGGTAAGCTTTATATACAAAAGAATCAAAACAATTTTGTTTACAAAAGAACCTGCAAAGCCACAAATGGCTTGAAGTATTTCATTCAACAGTCGGGAATCTGAGATGCAGTCTTGTATTTGGCCAGTATCTCAAAGATTCAATAGCTCTACCTAGCTCTCCCAGAATGCTCTAACTAAAGAACTACAAATGGCGATGTTCTTGACTGTCTTCATTCATACAATATCCTCACAATTTTTTTTTTCGTATTTCCCTAGTAGGTGAGTCTAAGTTAGCTAGCTTAGCTTGTTACAAAATGCCATTTGCAATTAGGAAATCCTGTATGCTTAACTTTGCAAGAAATTTTTTACCTCTGCCAATGTTACAAGAAGAGGATCAAAGGGAACAGTTGCAGGAAGGCATTCCCATTGCAGTCTGTGCTTTACTGAGCCATGCACTAACCTATATAAAGAATAAAGTTTTAACAAATTAACATATAATAATATGTAATTTATTGCTAACACTATTTACTTTAAATATATCACCAAATGGTTTGCAATATTACTATAATGTTATATACACAATTTCAATACATACTCCTGTCCTTAGTGAAATGTATGATGGTATTTAACAGTGCAATTATCATAATTCCCAAATATGGCAGTTTTCAAAATTCTGTTCCCAATCACATAGAAATCAGAAAATAAAAGTGATAAAAAATATAGATGCCTCTCATACCAACACGGAAGATGCTCCCTTTGCAAAGCTACTTATTTCAAGAATATCAAGAAACATTTTCCTCAAATAACAATTGGTAAGGGAAATCAGTTGAAACTGAAAGAAAATCACACTGGAATTCATCAGCTACTCCTAAGATACAGATAAAGCCTATGTATTAATGATTATTTTACACATGTATATACATATAATAATGATTACTTAAATTTTTGTTAAGTAATTTTCCATCCACTTGACAAAATACTAAAGAGCTTATTGTCTAGACAAATATATAACAGACAAAAGTAATTTAAAATACCACAGCCTATTACTTACAAGTAGTTTTGTTAATATCTGATATTGCTGACAACTACAGAATTGGAATATTCAAGAAAATGTTGTCATACTACTTACTTCAGACAAAAAAAGACTGGAAGATGCCTACTTACTAAAACGACACTGATTTTATTATCTTTGTTATTAGGGAGAAGTAAACACCATTACATGAAGAAATCAACTTCCTCCATGAAAGAGGCTTAGCAAACCAAATCTGCAAATACCTAGCTATTCTTTAAAAATACAGCTTTGGTATTAACACAGCATAAAAAAAGAACCAAAAGAAGACAATTTCAAAGACATGGAAAATTGCTTCTGCTTTGAAAAGAGTTAAGTATCAGAAATCGTTTCAGAAATGAATGGAATCAAACAGCCTAACTAAAAGATCAAACATGAATAGATATATTTCAATCTGTGTAATTCTACCTAACCAAAATATATTTAGTAAAAAAAATAAAAATCCAACACACCTGCACGGAATGCCACCTTTAGCATATATAGCAGCAAATGCAGAAGGTGGTCGAGAATGAGCACCAAACTGTGAGGACCAAAAAAAAAAAACAAAAAACAAACAAAGGCATTATTTATTCATAACTTAATGTTTGATGACTATTTTGACTATGTTAAAACTGCAGTTTACCAAAAAAGGAACTTAGTCATATGATTCTAAAACTAATCAAAAAAAGAACTGCAGCTATGGGGTGGAAAACACATATTTGGTACATTTATCAGAAAACTGCTTTTCAGAATTGTCTGGCTAGGAAGTTGGAAAAATAAATAAATATCGTAGATTCAGTGCTCTCCTGATGGAATACTCTTATTTTTCTATTTTCTCTTGCAAATCTTAACACTGAAGTCTTATGGGTTCTCTCCTTAAGAGATGCAGGACCTCTCACTTTCCTGATGCTCTTATTGTTGTTATATTGGTAACATGCAGAAGGCAGATTTACTCCAATTCCATCTCGATCCAAGTACAGGCAAAAGTACAAGGTGGCAAGATGTGGGAGAAACATCAAATGTTGAGCAAGATGGTATGAGGGCACTGGAAATCAGCGGGGAGGTTCATACTCAGTGAGAATCTAGGAAGGACTCACTGGAGACGGAACTAGGATCTTCAAGGGAGTAAAGCCTGCACAAAGTTGTTTTTTATCATATACATGGTTCTTATGCATATGAACTATGATATTATTTATCAGCATGATCATTCAGTGCTACTTCCCAGATTAAGCATCTCATCACAAAGCATATAGCAAGAAATACCATGAAATATTAATTTTTATCTTTCAGGTGTTTGAACCTACATTAACATTGTTAAAATTGTGTGCATGATTTGACAACTTCTTGGCTTAATTAAGTCATTGTACTACTTGCAAAAAGGTTTCAAGAAAAAAAAATGCCCACATGAAAGTATTCAGCCCCTGTTTATGACAAACTAGTACCTCATCAAAGTATTCCCACATTTGTTTTCCAAAAAGTCTGTGACATTACTAATAGTTTGGCTGATATGGCCCAGTGGTGAGCTATAATTCACCCACTCAAAGCTAGTTCTCCAGGCACAGGACTTCTGTGAAATAAACAACTCCTTTCATCAGTCTTCTCCTGAGAGCCCAAATTCTTCCCAAAGTATTACATATTCACAGTACTTGGCAGTTTCAAGTAACGCTCACTAGCAATTAATTTGCTAGATTTTATGAGGTCTGGATGATCTTCAAGATACTACCTGATTCTTGCTTTCATTGCATAACTGAGATCAGTTCCTCTAAAGGTGCAGGTGCCAAAATTTATAACTATACCAAAAAAACCCTCAACCCTTTTTTAACTCTTACCTCTAAATCTCTTGTTAGGGCAAAAGTATATGGAAAATAAAAAAGTTACCATCCAAGCCACAATTGTACCAAAACCCCTTTTTTAAAAAGGTAATAAACATGTTATGCCTCAGGCATTTGAGCTTAGAAATTAGGGAATGTATGATTAATAACAAAAGTTTAGTTTAAATTTACAAAACAGGACCAGAAGAAGCATGTCCTGCATGTATTTCATAAAGTAAGGAAATTTCTTGCAACAAGAGATCTATTTTAAACAAACAAACAGAAAACCCACCACCTATACATACCGGATCAATAGTTTTAGGATTCAGCTTGTCACTAGGCTTTGGCTGTGGTTTAATTGCAGGTTCTGGAGAACACGGCAAAGGAGAAGATGTCTTGCTTTTCTGTACTGCAGTCTTTGGTTTTATTTGGATGCCTGATGACATTCTTAGAACATTACTTCCTAGAATAGAAAAAGATTAAAAACAGAATGTAGTTTTCATTCCTACATGACAGAATATCAAGGGTTAGAATGCCAGAGTCCAAAGACTGACATGAACAATCAATCAAGAAAATCTGAATAAGTGTACTAGAAAAGAAATGCTTATCTATCCTAAGCAGTGCACAGTATAATTTTGACAGTCTCGTCACTCCATCTTTCAAATGCACACATCTCCTAATCCTGCACTTCTCCTCTTTCCTTCTGTACTTTGAGACCTGCAGCAAAAGTGAAATTAGCTACAGTCTGCCTTTAGGGTAGCCTACAGAAATCCGAGCGGCAACACAGTGCTCAGCAGAACAGCCCAGAGTGAAACAGCCTGGCTGGGTACAGTTACAGCAGAAGACAGTAACAACTTGAGGAATGGCCAGGATGAAGCAATGAACACAAGAGCAAATAGATTCAGGACACAAAAACCAAAGCAGAATCAATAAGAGAAGAGAAAAGAAACATGAAATAGCAAAGAAAGAACACCGAAAATGAATTCCAATTCCAGTAAGAAGAATGAAAAGTATTTTGTTAAAAATAATGCAAAAATAACTTTCTGTATACATCCTTAAATACTGGTTTAGGTACACATATCTTCTAAATGTTAATGCCCCAGCTACACGTGTTATCATGTATGTATGTAATTGCATTAAAATGTCTCTAATAAAAATAATAGTTTACTGCCTATTTAACGTACCAACCCTGACACTATGATGAATAATATAAATTATTCCTGGCAAAAGACAAGTTTTCAAATATTAATAAAATTATAAAGTGTGAAAATGCTAGTTTTGAATATTAATAATGTTCAGTAATTTATGCTGTGGCGTACTCTGGATGGAGAAAACAATTTAGTAAATAATAAATTACATTCCTTTAAAGGAATGTAAACAAGAAATGACACTATATAGAAATGAAAACAATAGGAAACCAGTTAAATAATACACATAAACAAACATTGCCACAAGGATGAGTAGGGTGCTTGCCATCCAGACATCGCCTTTAGCAAGTTGATGACACCTGTTTTTGTCAACACCATGATTAAATTCCAAATACTGAGATCAGGATGAACTAGAGAGGCAGACTTCCACTCCCTCAGCTCTGTAAGCCACCTGCCCTAATCTCTGCCAGAATCTTGTACACACAGTCCTTGTTGTTTAGCTCGGTTCTTCTAATTCTTCCCCCCAGACAGAACTTCCAGTCAGGTACTTTYGTCATTATCTAAGTTGCTAAATCTTTAGGACTATTTCTGCTTCTCGTCAGAAGTGATAAGGCTCCAGCACTTGTGTAGATATGCTTTGTCCTTATGACTTGTAGAAAGAATTAAATGTAGCGTCTAAGTTTTACTGAATGTTGAGAAACAACATACAGTAATGATTACCAAAATAGCTAAAATACAAATACAAAGCAAAAATAAAATTGAAAGTTTAAATCAATACTTCTTGACCGATGATTTAATCGGAACTAGTGATTCAAATCAGTTCACCCGCTGTACATCTTGGTTTCTCTTTCCTACCATTTTCAGAATACAGCCTGTCTCCAGTGACAGTCTTTTTAAAAGAAGAACTAACAAACCACAATTTGACAAAAGTTTCTTCAGAACACACAAAAACTTAAATGACACTTACGGTAACTATGCTGTTTGTAAAATGCAAATCATAAAACCAGAAATAATTTGAAGCCCTAAAAGACAAACAATAATACAGAAAGAAAATTTACTGGTTTTGTAAGTGCCAGCTTATTATCACAAAACTCTATTCACATTAGAGTTAGAAAAAACATTTCTAACTACCAGAAAAATAAGAATAAAATGGTTTTATACTATAAAAACACCAGATAAGTTCTTGACATTAGCATTATATATCACAACATAGTGCTAACAGTGTCAACCTTTGAAATGTACAATTGCTTATAATGCGAACAGTCATCTTGCTAATAACAACATATTTTTCTCAGAAAAGTATTCAGAAGTAATTCAGATGTATTAAAATTCTTTTCTCTTCCAAGAAGTAATACATGCCATGGACTTGACAAAGGTTTTAACTAATGACAAAATCTGGATGCCTTTCAAAGTCACTGGTTGTACCATCAGAGAAAGAAAAAAATAAAAGGTGTGACAACAGGCAGGAACAATGTTAGCCCTTTGGGACAAAAGTAAAGATAGAAGTTAAGGACAGTGATAATRGTTTTGTAAAAACGCAACTGAGGCAACACGCCTATGTATTGCCAGAGGGGGAGGTGGCAATAGAGTGGAAAGTCTCTTTTTCCACAAGAGAGTGGAAAAAGGACTTTTCATAAGGAGGTCTCATTCTTCAGAGCGAGATGAAAGGTCTTGTGTAATCAAGAGCTGGGAGAGTCACAGGCATTTGTAGAGAGATCAGACAGCAGAAGTACAGTTGTGAATCAAACAAGTGACATACAAGGCTCGATACAGAAGTGAACCATCCTACTGGCAAATGACAGACTTCAAGCAAAGGACAGCAATCCTTAAATAGAAATAGAAAAAGCACCTTTAAAAGACATTTTTCAAAGGAGGAAAAGTGTGGCCTGGAGTTTGGGTTCGAGAAGTCACTTAAGAAAAGCAGAATTACGTAAGATTAAAAATAATGAAGTAGGATTTTAAAGGTGAGGTTGCTCCCTTACCCGGTGAGTGTCAAGGGCAGAGAAAGCAAGCGATAAGGGGCTTCAAGCACCGTAACCGCCAAGAGGCTCAAACAGCAAAGCTCTGGCAAGTCACCACAGAGCCACCGGACCGACCCTCACGACCACCATGGGTCACCAAAAGACCCAGCGAGACGACGAGGAGGGACACGCACGCCCCTCCGTGGGCCCCTCTCCCCTCCCCACAGCTCCCACTCTCTCGGGGGGAAGCCCAGGTCGAGGCGGCCAGAGGGGAGCGCCGGGCCGGTGGCAGCGGTATCCCCTCTTCTCACGGGCCCCTCGGGAAGGGCGGCCCAGTGCCCTGAGGGCTCGCTGCGGGGCCGCGCCACTGACCCGGCGGCGACACGCAGGGCCCGACCCGGCCCAGCGCTACCGCCCGGCCGCACCGACACCCCCTGACCTGGCGGGCGGGCGGCTCCGCGCCCGGCGACGCTTCCTGCCGGTTGCCAGGGAAACTACGGGCCGCCGAGAGCCCAATCTTCTTGGGCAGGCCGAGCCCGAGGCGGGGGCGGCGAGGCGGGAGCATGCGCGGCGGGGGCGCGGGGGCGCGGCGTCCCTCGGCGGCGGCCGGCGCCGGCAGCGGCAAAATGGCTGCCCCGGCAGGCTGGGCCCGGGGGCGGCGCGGGGGCTCCTCCCGCTGTGCTGGCACCTGTGGTGGCGGCTCTGCTGGGCCAGCTTGGCCGCTGGGAAGTGCCGGGGAGCTGAGGCAACGTTTTCAGCTAATTAGAGCTTCAGTGCTTGCTGAAGAAAGAACGAAAATTAGATTAAAAGGATAATTTTTTTCGACCTACATTAGATGTTTGTGATTAGAATGGGGATGGTAAATTTTCAGGTGACATTGCTGCTCATTTTTATGCACTTTCTTAATAGCTTCCAAGGGAAAACAGGATTTGGGAAATACTGTATTTTTATGTGACAGAAGTTTGGCTTTCAGGGGCGGGGCCACATTCCCATTTGCCATCATTTTTGTTCCAGATACAATGATAGAGTTAATTTTTAGTTTCTTTTTTCAGATAACCCACTCATCAGATACTGAAATCTCTGTCACAAATACGGTATTTATTCATACACCATCACATCTGGACATGGTAAATGACCTTTTGGGTAAAAGGGTACATTTTTGCCTCTGTGGACCCTATTAGTCATCAGAGTGCTTTCTTGCTTTCTTTACGAGATGTGTTTATTCTTTCATGCACTCAACAATAAATCAAGCAAGATGTTTTCTTGGTTTGCTTAAATTGTGTGGGATGCAATCTTTTATAACAAGGAACTGAATGGGACTTTAGAAGTGGATAAGAGAGGCTATTCTGTTGGTTTTCCACACACAAAAAAAAAAAAAAACCAAACAACAACCAACCCAAAAAACAGGAAAATGCACTGACAGTGTTGAAAAGCAGTTGTTGACTATTTGAAAACTACTGTCGGCATTAGATTTTGGCCAGTGCTGGCATTTCATAATTAGTTTTATCCAACATAAATAGTTTGTATTTGCCAATAATAGGAAGTTGTAAGTGAGGACATTTGCAGAGTTAAAATAGGGCTGCATAATTGAATGCCTTTGAAATGCATTAGTGCAAGAGACCTTTTGGAAATACAGAAGGAAAAAATGATAAAAATAATGCTGGAGAAGGGAAGATTTCTATTTTATTTCTAAGCGTTTTAACTGAACCCAACAGACATTACAGTACGTTCCCAAAAGCATTTTACTGTTCCACAATACTGAAGGCAATAGAGGAACGGATGTCTTTTTATGCATAAATTTTACAGGCTGCTAAATGGTTTCAGAAAAATCCAATATTTGTAAAGCAGACCATGCAAGTCTTAAAATCACACTACAGAATGCAAATGAGCATGCTCATCTCCATAATGAGAAAACAGAACTGCTTTTCTGAGCAAGGTTTCTTTTTAGTTCAGTGTTTTACTATCATTTTATACATATAGCTGCTATAGTTACTTCGTGAGTACAGAACAGACTACAGCTACATTCAGGCGTGGAAGAAAGTAGTAGTACAATTCCTAAGTCAGCAGGAGGTATGAACTGCTGTGTTGCATGAAGCAAAATACCACTGATGAGCTCTGTGGAGTCAGCGGCTCCCACTGAGTTCCTGGAGGCACAGAAGCGACTGGGTTATAAAAGGACAAGTAAGACTCCAGTGTCTGTGAAAGAGCAGGGCTTAGTTCAGAGTTCAGTCAGTTTCCTGAAAAATGCAAAATGAAAGAGTGTTACGGTACGGTGGTGTATATGGTACGACAGGGAGTCCTGCTGTACTTTGAACGTTGAATATACGGACTGCACTGCTCGCCTTGCAGTGAGACGTGATGTGTGAAATCAGGGTCTGAGAGATACCTGCTGAATTGTGGAAGCCTCATAGATGTGTGTCCCTCCATTTCATGTCTTGGGGCATTTCATCTCTTGAACTGGGAGAAGTCGCTACATCTGGCTCTCAGGGAATTGCCATCATGCAAGGCTCTTTCAGCCATGAGGTCCTACCCAGGGGTGCTGGCCTGGCTTTGGTGCAGCACCAGCGCATCCTTCCCCGCAGTAGGGTACTCGGCACAGGGCGTCACCGCGTGCGTGCGGAGGTGCGCGCTGGCCCTGTGCGCACGTCTGCAGGGCACAAGCACCTGAGTGCTGGGAACCCGCCGGTCTTGGTGCGCTCGACCCTCTCGTGCAGGAGCCTAACTCTCCCACCCCCGTGGGAGGAATACAGACGGAAATGATCCTAAATTCCTATATAGGGTAGGGTGTACACCCTTATAGATAATTTTTTCTAACTTGCATGATATTTTAAGAGTTAGGAAAAGAGAAGTCCCAAGGTTAAACACACGTTCAGTCCCTTCCTACAGTACAATCTAAGAAAAAAAATGGTTTTTATTACACTTTTCCGTATGAATTTGCAGATCCCCTGCTCCTTGAGTAGCTTCCTCATTACTATACCTGGCCTTGGATTTTCTAAGATCTTGCTGAATATTGACATGGGGAATATGGGTCAAAATACTTGTAATAAAATGTGTTTGTCTAAAATAAAATACTTTTCATACTGTCCCCCACTATTTTTGATGGTTGTAATGGGAACTGTGACATTTTAAACATATTTGGTGGATGGACAATATAGAAGGAGAAATACTGTAAGATCTATACTGTGTGTAGATCAACAAAACATGACAAATTTTAGCATTTTTCTCCATCATGATGATACCACGTCATAGTCTTAAATATGGTGTCAGGAGCTACTATTATTACTGTATACTTGTATAGCATTAGCTCCAGTTATGATGAGTTTCTCCATTATGTCTTTTTTAGTTTGTTTAACTGCCATAAACCTTTCTAAATGCTTGAAAGTAAGTAAAAGACAAAAATATGAATAATTTGCCAGGAGTTTGTATCATGAAAAGAAATGTGGTCACTTACATGTATGTGAGTGTGTTCAGGTGAGCATACAGAAATCTGAAAATGAAAGCTAACKCTGGACTGATTACTTATTTTTTCATAATAACAATACTCAACCATTTTAAATAGAACCAATGATTAATTAATTATCTATCACGGCTGATAAAACCAATATGCAATTTGACTTCTTTTTTCATTAGTCACAGTTAAATAGTTAATTACTGAGGGGGAGGAGAATTCTGAGGCTTACGAAATTAAAACTGAGGCTTATTAAAATATGGCTAATTAAAATAACATCACATAAAACAGTCACATGTTAGATCTTTTTGTCTGAGCATATTTATACCTTTGTTAAGCTAATTCGTTTGGTATGGTTTAGGCTTGGCATTTGGCCAGTGGCAGTTGGGAAATGGTGGGGAGAATATTTCTTCACAAGTACAGACTTTGCATGTGGAGGAAAGGGAGTCGGTACTTGAATTTTTGTCATCATTTAATTAATTTACATTGTCAACATTTCCCTCTTTATTTGTAGCAGCCTTTTTGTTAGACAATAGGTGCTTTATACTGCTTTGTTTGCGCTATTTTGCTAAATACAAGAAAGGGATTACCAACAGACTTAAAAATTGATTCCTCTTACATTTTACTATATTCTTTAATATTAATCCAATAATATAGAAACATATATTTTCATTTGAGATTATTTTAGAAGTTTCTAAACCAAGTGCAATTTTAACCCCAGTTATGGGCTAACAACTCTTACAACCTACTAAGAACAGTAAAAGAACAAAACATGTTTCCTCAACTCAACATATTTGGTAATTCATTTTACTTCTCCAGTAACTGAAAAGCTAGAAATTCTCACTGGTCTCTCAAAAAGTGCACATTTAAAACTGAAGTCTCTAGGAGTATTTTCCTCAGATAGTCTTCAAATATCATTCCCCAGAGCTTTTATCCTGACTTAACCACTCTACATGCTTTATAAATAGTACTCTATAAAAGAGAAGTTATTTTACAGGGTTTGGCAATAAATGTGAGCTACAGAACAGACTGTAGGCACCTAATTGTAGTTTTCAGGTTCCTCTGCAAAGATTTAGATGCTGCAGGTGCTTTCATTGGCAAGTGCTATATCAGATGATTAGTTCACTGCCTGTCAGAAGTTGATGGACCTGTGAATATTCCCTTATATCCACAGTGAAAATTGGTRTGAAACAGTGCCATTTCAGTTGAACAATTCCGGATAACAGTCCATAGATACTACTGGATTGCTTAATTTTTTCTGTAATACACCAGAAATTACTTGATTGCCTGTTATTCAGTGCTAAATTGCTGTAAGGACTTGGGATTAGCAGGTCAAAGTCCTGTGTAAAACTCAGAGACAAACTCCCAAGAAGCAGACTGACCCACAGGAATACTTTCAGGTTTTGACGTAACAAAAGTGGGTACAAGTATGACACCCAAATTTAGGAACTGGATAAGGCTCTTAATGGAGTACTCAGGTCTCTACCATTAGCATGCAGACATGGTGCTTTGGGTATGATTCTTGAACTAAGGTGCAAGGCTGAGCAAAATCGAGTAGTTGCATGGACAACTGCAGCTAGATTCCACATTAGCCCTTTTGATTGCTCTCAAGGATATCCTGCTGACCTTAAATAATTAGGAATTTCAGGTTTTTCCTGAGTACCTGAGTGAATCAGAGAAAGTTATGCCCAAATAGATATAGAGATACTAACTCATCATTGCTCCACTTTTCATTACTTATTGAAGTGTTTAGAGCAGCCCTGCAATGGTTTGGTTATACTTGTATTCATCTTGTACCCACAGCCATATACAACCAATATGTTCCTATCTCCTGTAGTTAGCTAGTACTATCAGGAGCCAAAATAGACCAGTTATACCCACCCATCAATGAACTATACTACCTCAAAAATGAAATTAGGATTAAAATGAGGCATGTCAGGATTTGTTTTTTTCTGATTCTTCTAAATTTTCATATTGCCATCAATARTGGCAGTTTGAATTTGTTCTTCATTCTGGTGATGCCAATTGCTCAGGAAGGACAATTCATTCCATTGCCATCTCTCAGATGGTGGCACAATCACAGTTACTTCTGTAAAAGTACTTTGCTTATTCATGGAGAGAGATCCATTCCCACTAGTACAGTCAAAAACGTAAGAGGAATCTATATTTCTTTGAGTCACTGGACCTAAATCTGAGTTTTATGATACTCGGTTTCCTGCGTCCCTTCTGTTCACTGGAATCTTCATTCCTAATTTGTTTCAGGAGTCCTTACCACAGCAGGTCAATTGTTAAACATCTAAGAACAAGATTCACAGAAAGTACCAAGGTTGAGCAGACAGTTGTCAGCACTAGCTCATGGAAAATGTTAAGGAGAAAGCTGTGGTTTCAGAGAAAAGTGGATGCCAAACACTTGAGGGAAGAAAAGAAGGAGTTGGATATATATATATCTGTGAATTCTTTTCTGGAATTAACAATGCTCAAAATGTTCAAAGCTAACAAAAGGGTTTGGAAGCAGTGCTAGAAGACTCACTGGGTTATGGAAAACTCAGGTTCAAAAAATGTGCTTTTGCCTGATTTGGAGCACAGACCTGAACTCAGGCTCTCCAGCTTCTCAAACCTGACGAACACATGATGATATGTCCAAGTGTTATTCTCAGCTGCTTAGGATATCCCAATGATGTTCTGAACTATCCCAGAGTACCAACTTTTATTAATTATGCTTTTCACCAAACAGGTGCAGGTACCTGTAAGTAGAAACATAGTGAGAGAATGTATCTGTCAGCAGAGCAATCCTGAAAGATGAAGTGGTACCCAGTGTCACAGAAAATAGTGACAGAACTAGAAACAACACGTTCTGTATATAAACCAGAATCTACCTTTAAAAAAATGGACTGGATATTCAAAGATGACTACTTTGTCACAACTTTGGGTGCATTCAGAAATGTTGACCACAATATTGTATGGCAGGTAGTTTTATATAATATCATGAGTGCCACATCATACAAGTAAAAAAAGAGAAGTGGGATGGTCCTCTCTCTTCCTCCTGCAGAGAATGCCATTATTCTCTTCCTCCTGATTTCTGTGGAGTTGGAATTTGCTTTTAGATGTACAAAAAAGTTGTTCACGGGGTAATGTTCTTTAAATGGAAGACAGACATGCACAGCCTTTAACTGCTCTCACCAAATGATTTCTGTAGAATTATTTGAAAATCAAAACCCAGTACTAAATTTCTGAGGCAGGATAAATATAATTTAAATTCTACTTAGGGAAATAATTAAGCAAAAGTTGAAAACTTGCAGCTGATTGTTAGGGTGCTGCTATGAGAGCCGACTGACATTTTCCCTCGCAGGGTTGCGTAGGGAAAGAGCCAATTCAGAGGCACAGGCTGCAGCTTTGTGTTTTCCCACTTGGTGGCAATCATTCACTGTCTTTCCGTCCCACTTCTGCGCCTTCTCCGAGAAAGCTGCTGCTCTGCGTTCTGTAGCCTCTCTCGGTTTGGGGAAAGAAACAAAAGGAAAAAAATCAACGTTTTCTGTTACTTCAGATATCAAAGGTAGCAAAATAGAAGAGTTTGTTACGTGGAAACGGAAGTATTTCATAGTTCAGTTGTCAGAGAAATTGTGTTCTTTGTTAGGAAACCTTTTACCATTTTTTTTTCCCACTGTACGGTACAGGTCAGTAGTGGTATATAAAGCACAGATTAAGAGCAAGTTTACTGGGCTTTATAGCTCTCCACAGAATGAGGTAAATAATAATAAATACGAAAAAGTCTTCCACAAATCACAAGGGATCATGAGAGTATTTGTACTTTTCCTTTTTTTTTTTTTCTTTCCTTCTTTTTTTTGCCAACAGCAGGAATAAATCCATGTAGTTAGGACTTACTGGTCTGCAGAGAACATGCTGGGGCAGAGGTGTTGTTGCTCTGGCTAACCAAACATATGTCTGCAAAAGCTGTAGCTGGGTACAACGTTGTCTTTCATAACATTAACAGACCTTTCAGCTTTTTCCTGAGTCCACGATTTCCCTTTGCTGGATCAGACACAGGGGAGAGCTGCAGTAAGAGCATCAGGCTGTGCTCTGAGGCACACACAGCTTGGATGTACTGTTTCATAAAAGCATTTAATGTCTTCCACACACCAAGCACAGCTGGCACTTGTGATAAAAGGTCCAGGGATGGTAGGAACAATTTCTTTGTTTATGATATAGAGAAGGTTTGAAAGACAGAGTTAAGGTGCATAGGACTCAATGCAATTGCTAGCTGAGAAGTAGTAACAGCCTAGGAGTATTGGCTGTAGTGATGGTGATGAGCATCGGAGCTGTGGTAACAGTCATGGTTAAATGATACAGATAGAATCAAAGGTGGTGGTGGTAGTAATAGTTTTCTCTTCATCTTTTCTCTTTTCAGAAAGTGGTGTAACAACAGCCCACAGCCCCTCTGTCCCTGCCCACACAGGAGTAGTAAGTGGCGGAGTAAGGCTGCCCTGCTGTCACTTGCTCTACTGGATTTTGGAGGAGGATGAATTAAAGCCTCTTTGTAAAAACAAACAAACAAACAAAACAAAACAAAAAAAAAAAAAGAAGAAAAAGAAGATCTTTCCAGGAAAGGTGGTGGGAGGTGGGGGAGGAGAGGGGGCAGTGCATTGGGGTTCCAAGTGAAAGCAGTGAGAAAGGATGCATGGGGGGGGGGGGGGGGATTAAAAATCAGGATATCGGAGAGGAACCGCAAGCACAGCACAGCAAAGGCTTCAAGTTCATGACTTTTAGCCTTCCTCTATTTGTGGACTGTAGCTCCTGTAATTCAGACATCATTTTGGTTTTCCACAGTTCTACTTTCTGCTATGAGAAGAGACCTGGAAAGAGAAACTAGAGAATGGGAAAGATTTGAAGGAGGAACTATATAACGAATCAGAGAGAAAGAGGGGGGAGAGAGAAGCTTTTGCTATATTCCTCATCATAGCACACTTCTGTATTCTTTATTTGAAATAGTAGAATATGAGCATGTGTATTTTTGAGGAAGGAAAAGGAAAGGATGGGGAGGGCAAGGGTGGGGAAGGAGTACCTCACTGCAGTGCCCAGCGGCAGACTGCGGTGCTGTCGCTGGCTGCCAGCGTAGGGGGTCCCACACGGTCTGGGTGGCTGGCGAATCTCATGGGCTGAGCGCATTCTGGCAATAGAGGGAGCTCAAAGGCTTAGGACTGTAAGCAGGGTTCTCAAGAGTAGATTGAAAAGAGTAGTGGTGTTGTCAGAAAGGCTGGGAATGCAAGAGCCTGGAAACTTGGTCGTCTCTGTAGGATAAACATTAATAGTTAATATAGTATGGGATGCAAAAGAGGAAACTTAACTGAGAGCCTGACAGGACCATTAGGCAAGGTACAGACAAGTGGTCAGTATAACATTTGCTATCAGCTTCGAGTTTTAAAAAGTAATTCAGTTCACAAGAGAACTATGTATTTAAAAAATTCTATGAACTTGCCATCTCACTAAAAAATAATTTTAACAGTATTGCAAGTTCTGTCTAACAGGAAGAGTTTTGACGCATTGAACACAGGGCCAGATCAAAGATTAATACATCACAGTGTCCTGTCATGGAGCCTCCCATCTCAGAGCCAGAGAAGGTACCTGGGGAAGACTACATGAACCAGGGCAACTGTACGTAACATTTCCCATGAGTATTCTCTCAGCCATTTGCCATGCAGGAGCACCCTGAGCCAGGGATGACTGCTGCATGTTCAGTAATCTTCAATAAATTTCTCTCATGTGGGTTTCTCCTGTTGAATCCCAGGAGACTATTAGTATTCACAGTAGCCTGTGACAAGGAGTCTGGCAGCTCACCCTCACCTTTTTATGTTAGTTATGAATTTGCTACCTGCTAGCTTTATTTCTTATCAAATAGTTCTTCTGCTCAGGCTCTTTCAAAGTTGCAGCAAGAGTAGGACAAGTTTATGTCATCCCACAGTTATTTTTTGGACTGGATAATGAAAAATATGGTGTCACTTCTCAGAATCTCAATACCATCTCTTTGTTCCTAAAGTCCCAAACTTCTTTAGGTTTTAACTTTTCTAGACATTCTGTAAAATTACAATTTGTTTAAATCAGGACCGTTTTCCTAATCACTAATGTAAAGCAATTCAGTCTGTAGTGGGCCAGAGTGTGCTTTATAATTGTCAGATGGCTCACACTATATATAGAAATTTTACTACACACAAAAGACCCCATGGTGTTTTCTCCTGTTATCCTCCTTCCTTTGCTATTTCTTTTGCTTATTCTTTTGCCACTCTGGAAATAGATGCGATTTTTGCACAGGCCACTCCAGGCTGTTCCCTGTTCCAGCCTCACCTCTCACATTCTTCTCTCAGCCACTGTTTGTGTAAATTTCCACCCACAAAACTGAAAATGGCACCATTTGCATTACAAGCCTAATCTAGTAATCACACTGTCCCACTGAAAATATTGGTAAAAACATATTCTTGAGAGCAGAGCGGACTCAGTCCTGCAGTATTATTCCATTCTGTGCATCCATCCATTTTATTTAGCATATATACCATGAATGCAGTTGTAAAATGATCCCGTAAGTTATAGTACGGAATTCAGTCTTGCAGACTGGTACAGTGTTCTAAAGATGACTTCAGCAAATAATTAATAATGTTATTATTCATGTGGAAAGTGAAGCAATCAATGGAGGATGAATAGTAGTAACTACACTGGTGTCCTTGCACAGTCACAAAAGGACTGTATCTGTTAGGACAGAAATGGCGTGCACTCCCCAAGTAGTGAAGAAAAGCAGTGAGTTGCAGGGRGAGGTTAGGTCACCAGTTGGGTTTTTGTTGGTTGGTTGGTTGGTTGGTTTTGTTTATTCTGACTAGCTACATTCTTGTTTGAATAAGTATTTTAATGCTTTGTGATTTTTGCTGAGTACTAATTATCCATCAAGGGCAAGGAGTGCTGCATGAGTGGTTTTTCATCATTTACATTATTTGACTCTAAATAAATAATAATAATATTATTTACACCATCCCTCTCTACCAAARTGCAATTTTGCACTTAGTTGGTTTTATGATATGGCTTTGAATAGTGACAGTAGTAGTTAGGAATTTATTTAATAGTTTGTTCTTAAATTGAAGAGGCAATGACCATTTCAGCCTACTCTTTGATTTCTGTTATTTAACTGGTCTTTTACTTAAAACAACATTTTGCATCTCAGCCATGAATATTCTATTTCCTAGTACTCTCGGACACCGGACCTTGTCAAAAGGAAAAACAAAAAGATTAGTCCACTGCTTTGACAAGCTCCAGGTGTTTTATTGGTGAGACAAATCTCTTCAGCTGAATCCAATAGTTAGTCCTAAATGTATCTAGGTATTCTGGTTTAGATGTGTGTGCTTTTTAAAATCTGCTTGTATTATTATTCCCTTCAGTTCTACAGGTACAAATACAATTTTCTGGAGTGCTCTTCCCTGGCYGCTAAACAGAGCAAATCCCGGGAGCTGGGTCTTGAGCATCAGCTGTGCCAGGGAGCCTGTGAAACTAGGTATAGAGCAGGTACCAATGTAGTACTGCTTCCAGAGCCAACGTGGGTCCAGAAGCACTGTGTGCCTACGCCGCACAGAGCAGGGGCTGTGGTGTTAATAAGCCTATGGCTTTGTGCCAGCAACTACCCAACACTGCACCCCTGGACCTGAAATGATGAGGAAAAGGATGGCAAGAAAACTGCATGGCGCCACACAGTCAGCAAGAAGCCATGAGTTCATTAGCTCTCATCAAGGTCTGACCGGGCTTATTAACTCCAGCTCAGCACCACATTTCTCCAGTTCCTGGTGTGGTGGCTGTAGGTACAAGAAATCCTCTCTGCAATCTAAAAGTTCAATAGTTATTTTAATAAGAGAAAATTCTTATTTTTGCAAGACCCTGAGATATTTCAGACTTAAAATCACACTATGTAGTGATCAGGGTTTCCCAAATTAGTTCCAGCTGAGCTGATATGTCTACACAGCATAACCTGCTCCTTTCAGAGAGCTTTGTGCTAATCCCGGCAGCRGTATATCTGCATTGATGTGACCCTGCCCCAGCGGAATTCACTCCACCTCTCAGTTGTGCTTAGTTTGTGAAGTTTGTGAGACTCTGCACGATGCCCTGACTATTTCCCCAGGTGCTTGGTTGATGCATAAACAAAAAAAAGTGATATATGAAGATACTGTAATCGCTAACTAAACTGTGAGATGTTCACCAAGCTGAAGAAGCTTAAGGTCCAACTGCACATGCACGTGCATTTTAGCTATATATGTGGCTACAGGATCATTATGAAACATAAAAGCACCAAAAAGCAGAGGTGGCAATCAAATCCTCAGTGACAATCTGTTGATAACACCACATTGGAAATACATTAGRTCCACCAAAGATTTAGAAAAACAAGACAGGAAGTACTGATTCCAGTGGGTGTCTTTGAAGTACGGTTAAGCACTTTGGAGAATGGAATTGAGAGTTAGAAAAGACCTGTGAAAAGTGCTCAGACTGGAAGTATGACTATAAAATTTTACATGGGAACAGAAGTATTCATGGCTAGAGCAAAACAAGAAGAGAAGAACTTTAGGTCATAAGAGAAAGGGTTCAAGACAGTATTAACCACAGACATTTGGATATACCTCTCAACTACAAAGTAATTTACAATCATAAGACTGAACTTGATCAGGCTGAAAAATGGTATATGACAGTTTGTACTGAAGTAATTGTTTCTGCACAGTAGAATACAATAAAACTGATTCTGCCAGGCCCAGTTCAGTGCTTTTATGTGCCCTCAAGGCACCATTTATACTCCAATAAAGGGAATTTGCGCATTGAAAATTATTATATCCTTAAATCACAACAATTCCCTGGCTTTTGTACTTGTGAAACTATAAAATGACTAATTCCAGACTCCTCCCCAGAAAGTCGAACAGTTAGTATTTTTACCCCTCATCCCAAATACGTGCTGCTGGGTTGGGATTGTTTTTTTAGGACCTTTGTGAAGGAAAGGGCTTTGAGGTACTGAAAGATCTTTTATCAAAACAAAAGAGGAGTCTTTAACGAGTTACTCTTTAGCTCCATTGTAAATGTAGTGGTCCATTCCAGATCAGTCAACTTCTCCATCAGCTTACAAAGAAATTTCCAATAGGGCAAATCCCAGATTCTGCCAAAACTCCATTTGTTTGTTTATTTTTTCTTAATTTGACTTGCCAAGGGTTTGTGTTTGACTTGTTGCCATGAATAAAACTATTCCTCTTTCAACAATGGGCTCTCCGGGAATGGTGTGGGAAAGCTAATCCCATTACACAGCTCAGAAGTTCCCACTCAGTGGTGACCCAGGAAAGGCAGCTTATCAGGCACTTAGCAGAGCTGTCAGCTGGTCGGCTCAAGTGGGGTATTCTTCTTTGTAGAGCGAAGCAGGCCAGCAGGAGCAGTAGTAGTGTTTTGTTTGTTTGTTTGAAGTAAATAGAACAACAGGGAATTTTTACATCCTTGACCTGAAAGTCATGTTCGTATAAATAGAAGACATTAATGGTAAAGCATACTACAGTGTCATTAACACACTGAGCATATGTGTTAATTAATTTATAATCAACAGATGAGAGGAGTCTTCCCAAACTGCTGTGTCTTGTGACATTTTCTGTGACCATCGATCTTTGTTTGCAATAGCTCAGGTTATTCAAGTCATTTGCTAGATGCCTCTAACAGAATGGCTTTCCCTGAAGGGAAGTTGTTTTCAGACTCAGTGATGCCTTCATATTTTTGCTCTAAGTGATAGGCATCTTGTGATGTCTCTTGTCACATAGCCAAGGTCTCCTGATGACGATGGAGAGGAGATAAATACCTAGAGAAAGGGCTCTTTTTCTTGCTAAGGTGGAAACAGTGGCAGGGCTGATTGGGGAAGGGGCCTTACTTCACAGCAATGAGGTGAGAATTTGCTGGTGAGAGGCAAGAGCATCTATTTAGGCATTAGAAAACACACGGAAAAACATGTAACAGTACCTTGGTTTTGATGAGAACAGGATTAATGCAGAACCGGAAAAATGTGATTTTTTGTTTTCTTTTAATGTAACTCTGTGTTTGACTTGTGAAACCATTGCTGCATCTCGCTTGCAAGCACCTGGAATACCGTTTTCCAGAAGCCCGAGCACAGGAGACCGAGTTATTGGTAGAATCGAGTGCCAGACTGAGTCTAACTCCAGTCTTATTACTGTTGGTGCCTTAACTGATTGTCCTAATTGTTCAAAAAGCAAAATATTATCTAGTCGCAGGTACAAAATACTGCACTGGATCAGGACTCAGAAAAATTTGGATTCAGGTGACGATGCAGCTTGCGGATATCTTATTGTGTGCAGTTCTTGCCTTCCTTTGCCCAATATTCCCAGTATTTCTCTTTTACCTCTGTGTAAGTATAATGTTCATATGCACAAGACATAAACCCAACTGTGCTTACGAGAGTCTTGAATAGCCTAGTGATGACAGCCTAACCAGAAAGTATCGGTGTTTTAAAGTGTCATTTAGAAAATGGCCTTATTAAATTCTTTCTTAAGAGTCAATGCATTAACAATTTTTTTTCTGTCCTTTATTGCAAGCAGTTAAATTACTTTAGAGCAGCTCCCATTTCCTACTACTCAAGATGAGCCAATCTTGTAAGCTACGAGGTGTCTACGAGGTGTCATCAGTTGCCAATGCCAGTGAAGGTGGCGAGGGAGCTTGGTGATTCCACAGACCAAGGACTCTGCAGGGAACTGTCCTTCAGTTATAGTTTGTCATTTGTTTACTTTCACAGGTTTTTAACTAGCAGCATGGCATCCTGTGATTCTGAGTTTCTGTGCTTTTGGTTTTTTTTCTCTTTAGGGCAAGTATAGGTAACAGTCGATCGTGTACTCAATATTTAGACTGTATAGTGTAAAAAGCTAACAAAATGCAACTTGGCACTGGGGTGTGCCACCTATTACCTGCTAAAGGAAATAAGGATGCTGAACTAGATAAATATGATCTGTGTTTTAGTTTTGCAATTTTTTTTTAATTGCCTGTTACTTCATTGCCCAAGGTCAGTCTTGTCAGAGAAGTGGACCAACAGTTCTCTGGAGTAACATAAAACCATTAAGTTGCTCTTTGATCTTGCACCTTCTTTAGAGCCTTTTAATCAATTAACCATGAAGCTACTCAGCTTGTCTTATTTCCTGCACATAAAACTACTTTGGTCGAGCTGACACATTACTACATTATAGATCAAAGATCGAAGGAAATTTCACATACAACCAGGATAATTATGTGGAATTTTTCTGAATCCATTATATACATTTTCACGCCTAAGATGGAGGAAACCAGCATTTTGATCTAGACTGAATTAAAGGATTCGTGTATTTTAAAGGGTGGCTAAGTGGGTTTGTGCATGATTGACCTTACACAAGGTGTGGATAGATTTCATGGCTAGATTGCTGAGCCTCAACCGTCCATCTGTCCTTTGAGAGTACCCACTATTGATAATAATAGGAAATATGACCTGTTGGAACATAAACACTGATCTCTTGTTTAGGATGCCTTTAAATAAGAAAGAGAATTTAAATATTGAATGTATTGTAATGTGATACAGATTGAAATCCTTTTAGCCCAGGAATTAAATTTTGATAATTGAAAGATTTGTGGTTTCAGGCTTGTAGGGCCACACTTCTGCAATCGTATTTGTGTGCACAAAATGCTTTTTTATCGGAAGAATCAGCGATAYCTTCAGTATTATGTTCTTAGAGATCTGCGATTGTTGATACTATTATTTTCTAGTTATATGGAAATTAAGGTGTCTCAGAATACATACTCCATTCTTCTGGCCAAATGCTGGAATACACAGACAGCTTCAATCAGCTCCTGGTTTGAGCTTCTCCCTTAAGTGGGACAGAGTGTCACCCACACCAGTCCAATGGAGCAAAGCATCTGCTCACTCGGATTTTGCTCAAGGCATATTTTGCACAGCTATTTCTTGTGGGATGGGTTTGTTCTCCTTCTGCTTGCTGATGCCAAAAGCGAGGATGGCCTGGCCCAGGTAAGAGTGTCACCTGGTGCATGTGCATTGGTAGCAGGTAGAAACACCAAGAATCAGCACGATTTCTGAAGAAAAACCTGGCCCTATGGGTTTCTTTAAACCAGTAAAGAAGCATTTTTGAAAGAATCCACTTTGTGAAATGATGGTGTAGGTTATTCTTCACAGACATCCCCTTATGCTCTGAAGACTTATCTTTTATCTAGACTCTCTATACTTAAAAGTAGATAGGAAATAGGAACCCTTAGAGCTCACATTAACAAATTACTCACATTATTTTCATGCTAAGTTTAAGCCACGCTCTCTTTGCAAATGTGTATTGATTTTTCTGAATGTTACACTTCCTTTAGCTAAACAGCTCCCTGCTGATGTTTGTCATCTTCCTTTTAAGCTGAATTAAAAGAGAATGAACAAGTTTGTGGATGGCATGAATAAAGTGCTCTTGGATAGATATACTTCTTGTCTTCTGAACAAAGAAGAGTACATGCAGCTCTTGGTACTAAGGAAGAAATATTTTCCCTAATCTGCCTCTGTACAAATTCCTCAGTTAAGTCTAAATGTAAATTTCCCAGAAAATGAAAGGATATTTGTGAAACTCACTTTTACATTTATCACTGCAGTATCTTTTTTGTGCTGGATTTAGGATTCAGCGGGGTGTTTTCCTTTTGGGATTTGAAAAGACGCAAAAATCCAAAAGGAGTCAGTAGGAGGTTACGCTTCAGTTTGAGCCTAAAGCAGGCCAAACTTTAGATTCTGTTGTTTGTTTTCTTTCTACCTCAAGCTATAAATCATCCCAGATTCATCAAACTGTTTGCAAATCTAATCCAAGCTGGACCAAGTTACAGACTGGACCAAGATGTAGGTTTATAGTAATGCCTGAAAACAGGAAAGACTTTAGATCAGAAAGGAAAAACTATCTGGTTTCATTACATGTGGCTTCAAGTTTCATTACAAAAGGTTTTACATGGCTTTGATCCCCTAATTTGGCTAAAAACAACAAAAAAGAAGTGATCTCCATGTGCACACAGCTATTTCAGTGTGTGCATGTGACTAAAATAGATATGCTGTACCCCTGTGAACTACAGTGTGTTCCACACAGACATGCTGCATTTAAATGCATAGATTGCAAAGTCAAGATCGATTAGGTCAAACTTCCTCACTGCCAGCTACCTTGAATTCTTAATCATACCTGCTGTTGTTCAGAGCTGCTCAGGGGAACCAAAAGGCATAAATAAGTTCACATCCTGAAAAAAAAAAAAGTATATACTTTCTACCCTTATATATGTGTGTATATATACACGCACACAAAAGCATAGATTTTACAAGAAGAATCTGTTTTCCATAATGCTTTCTTATGGACCCACAATTAAGTGAGTCTTTACAAGTAAGTATTAAAGAAATGACTTCACTAGAAGCAGTTTTACTACAATAGTACTCATTTCATTTTATTTTTTTTGTTAAAGACCTTCTGTCTTCCATTTTTGACTGCTGTTGCTGAAGAGAAATTGCCAATTCTCTTTGCTCCTCTGGAGTTTGGGGAGCAGCACGAAAAAGCGAGCTCCTTTCCCACAAATCTTCGGCACCACTTCCATGGGGAGGAGCGGCAGAGCCAAGTGAGAGGGGCACAAAGGTTCTTCCGAAGTAATGCAAGTGACAGCTCCTTTAGCCAACCCGCTGGAGGACGGACCACAGTTCCAAACCCAGGTTTGGTGCACTGAAATCATTAACTCCTTTTTCTAGCAGATAGAAGTTTTAGTGGCTCCAGGCCAGCTAAGTTGGGTTTACAGCTGCTTTGCATCACTGAAACAGCATGAAGCAGCTTGAGCCTACAGTGAATCTGGCCCTAGATGTCTTAAATCTGTAATATTTTCTCCTCTATGGGCTAATACCGTTGTTTTTCTGCATTTTACAAGCCTGTTCATTACCATGTGAAATTCAAATGGACTGTGGTCACTTCTGCTAAAAGAAGTTATTCCCCAAATGGTTCTTTCATGTCAGCATGAAGTAACAGTAAGATGTCTTCTGTGGCTGGTCACTACTTTCTGGGCTATAAGCGTCCTTTCTACAAAATTTTGAAAACATATGGCTGTATTTGTTACCCGTGAGCAATTGCAGCAGTTAATTCCCTTGTGTGTTCACTGCCCAGCAATTTGATATAGCCAGAGCTGGTTCCTTTTTCTCATTCTTATTTCCCAAGCTCTCGCACATTACCTATTTGAATGTTTGTTCTCTTAGTAAAAAAACCCCAAACTGGGTCATCTTTTTTGCTTGTTTGTTTGTTTCTAGCTTTTGAATTGATTGCTGAGCAGATTTTCAGTTAGGCCTGGGTCTCTTTATCCTTCCTTTCAATTAACCTGAAGTTACGCACGCCTTTCAGAATAAAAACGTGAAGCGAATGAAAACACAGAGTGGGGGGTTTTATTACTTAAACATTTTGTCAGCCACCATTCCTGGTGATTGGTACAAGCACTTTGCTGTCATAGTTTAATAAATAATACTTGTTTTTTTTAAATGCTTAAATATTAATTAGCTGCAGAGTGTTCTTTCCATCACCAGCATGGTGTTTTGCCCCCACCAGATGCTTCCAGTTATCTTAGTGAATGTATACACAGGAAAGTGATTGCTGTCACTTACTGCAAAGGGAAAGAAGAAGTGTCTCATCTGGGAGGGCTGTGGGAATGGCAGGCACAGTCAGGTCCAGAGCCGGGTGGGTGGGAAGGGAGGGAAGCAAGTAGTGCCTGGAGCTGAAGGGAAGGGGTGAGTGCCAAAGGCTGGTCTGTGGTTTGTGATAGTGGATGATGAGCACTGTTTTGTTCAAGTGGGAGTTAACAAACCTTTTGCTTCTCATTTTTAAGCTGCTTTGCCAAGTTTCTCATTAGTGTTTTTTTGTTGGTGGTTTTTTTTTTTTTTTTAATTTATTTAGGATAACAGTGAACCTTTTTCTGCAGTGGGGTCTATGCAGTGCCACATGGTCTCACTGCGGATATTCAGACACAGAAACGTGCCCAAACCTTCCTCTCCACAGAAGGTATACTAGAATTAGGTAACTGTTAGGCCCCTTTTTCTCCTTCCTCTAGCCCTGGACACACTGCATTAATTATTTCTAGGGGTGTGCTTGGAGGCTGCTTAATAGCTTTTTTCACTAATCATGTAAAAGTTTGTTCAGCAAAAAAGAAGGCAACAACTAGTGAATAATTACTTCTGATTTTTCTGAGAGTTTAGAAACAATTTTTTTTTTGGTAGATCTATATGTTTCCTATGGTCAGTTTTATTTACTGTTGATGCTGACTCGTGTTCTTACCTTTCCCCTAGAGAATGATGATAAAACTGCTCAAAAATGGGTGAACTGATAGGGAAGGAGATCCAATTAAAAAAAAAAAAAAAAAAAAAAAAAGGAGAGAGAACATGCAAACTTCATAGTCTTTAAACTTGCTATTTCAAAACGGCAAGCAACTTCTAAAGCACAGGTCAGCTGGTACTGCTCTTATTGCTGTTACCATAGCAGAAACACAGAAATGTGATTAAATAAATAAAGCTAATCAGAAGCAAAAAACCAAGTTTGCAGTAAAAACAGCTCAAGTTAACCTATTCTCAGAGGACTTTGAAAGAAAACATACTTCTAAAGATGTGCTGTGAGAGATTTTAGGCACAGCTGCAGGAAAAAAAAGGTATCCTTTCCCTCTCTTTAGGAAGATTAAATCTGTCCTGGAAATTAACCAAAGTGGACAAATGGGCCATCATACAGAAACAACAGATTGAAGCCCAGAATGTGAAAAACTGTGAGAAAGAAGACAAATGTGCTGGAAAAAGGCTACTGGGTCTTTTTAAGGAACTTTAACGACAGACTAAGCAACCCAGGCATATTAATTCTATCTTTACTTGTTTCTTGTGATATAGAGAGTATCCTAAAAGGAATTAAAAAAAAAAAGTTCTAGCAGATAAAAGCAGATAACAATTCCCCTGGTCTGAGGCTATAAATCTGTAAAATAGATGTTTACAGCAATCTATGTATGTCAGACTGTTACACAGGAGGTAATGTAACATTTTCCGAGTTACAAAGGACATGAAAATGTCTGATCTCTGTAGCTGGATGTGTAACCAGTCTCTCCTTCTTTCAGGCAGGTCTTCTGATCCCTCTACAAATGTTAACGAATACCTAAAAAAGGAACAAAACCCAAGTGTTAATCTCCTGTATGTAGTATAGGGCAGCAATTGAGAGTACTCGGTCTCGATGTTTAGAACTAAAGGAGTTTACCTCTGAACTGGAATGAAATAAAAGGATGGAGTTGTAAAGACCAGAAAGCGTTACTAAGATCAACATTTTGAAATTAAGCTGTGGATCTGGGAGAGAGTTTTAAAGTCTGTTCCCATGGCTGTGCAAAATTCCTGCAGCATGGGTGTCATGCTGTAGAGCTGGAGCATATTTGCTGGGACTGTGGATAGCCAGAAGTCTTGCTGTTTAGCGAGATGACTGTTTTTTCTCAGCTTGATAAATGACATGCAGCACTGACAGAATACTTCTCCTTTGCTGGCCATCACCCCTACGGACACTGGCCAGAACAGCAGCAGCAGGAACATACCCTCCAACTCTGATTTAATCACATGGAGCCCAGGAGACTAGTGAATAGAGCTGTTAACTCTCTGTTTGGTTTGCTTTTCCCATCTGTGTTTGATTAAACTGAGAGCAAGATTTATTCACTTTTTTAACATCAGGAGCTGTTGGTGTCCAAGATGATGGTTGATGTTAAGGTATACATACACAGTTTAACCTGGCTGAGGGCCAAAGAGGCCTATGATTTCCAGCCTACACAATTCATTTGCAAAAGGACACAAAATCCCTCTGCTCTCAGACATTTCTGAAGGGTTGAGCACAACTGCTTCCCGCTCTCCCAGGAACACAATACATAAAGAACACAGTAAAACAGTAGGCTCTCCAGGATGAGCCAGGCTCTCCAGGCATGCAGGCAAACACTTCAGTTTTACTTTACTCCTGACAGCCCCTACATAGTCATAACTACCAACGATTTTCTGATTTCCACTCCAGGAATCTTAAATAGATTGGAGATACCAGCTCAGTGTATAAATATTTCTTTTAAAAGCCAAGAATCCTGAACGGCTCAGCTGGGGAATTGCACTTTATGGGAACTGAAATTACGTGCCAGGCTCTCCACCGTAAGGTGGGGTAGCTGAAGTGCAGGCACTTGCATGCCTAATGAGATACGTGAGAATAACTCACTTCTAAAGGAGAAGAACAACCAGAAGATGGGATTTTGAATTGCTTCAAAAGATAAACTTTTCCTCAAACAATAGTGTTAACTCAAGATAGAAAGATCAAGTGTGCATTTTTCAGACCTGTAAAGAGGTTTCTTTTAAATACAGAAGTTTCAAGCAATAACAGATAAAGCTCCCAAAATCCAGAGCTTCAATGCAAACAGCCTCCAACATTCTTGACACTTTTCCAAAACTTCTGGGCATTTTCTTCTCAACAGCAAGCTCCTTTCCAAAACGCACCACTCTCCCCCTCATCTCTTAATCATCACTCATCTCATCAAAACTAACATGGTGACATCCACTTTCTCTATTGCCTTGCTACTATCCCTACAAGTACACTGTGGATCATCAGGTCTGCCAGATTTGTTGTTATCCACAAAAACTCTGCATTCTGGTCTATTCCAGTCAAATGCCTTTATAACATCATATGAATATCATATTGACTGTGGCACCTACACAGAGCATCATTATATTACAATGATTCTTGTAATACTAAGCTTCATGGTACCTCCACATGGCAATAAAAAGTATTCTGACTTAAGAAATTGTTATTTCAGTAGAGCTTAGAAAATAAACRGTATCTCTCAAAGCTTATTCAAAGACCACCATTGGTTTGCTTAAAACAGTATTTCTATCACTCACATATCCATCTTCCTAGAAACTTTCAGGCTGCAGGATCTGGTTCCATGTGTGATAGTTCCTGTTCTGAATTGACTTTCAATGTTAAACAAAAAAGCAATGACTTTTGTTACTGTTTCATTCAAGAAGAATGGTCTTTTTTCCATGCTCTTTCAAATTTTTATTATCTGTGAGATGACAGTAGGAGCTGTGCATGAGCCAGTACAAATTAAGCAGTACTCATGTGCTTTCTCTTTTATAGCTTTTAAGAATACTGGCAGAAAATGATGGAATCTGGAAGTTTCAGTTTTCTTGGTTTCTAATGAAAAAAGAATTTGAATTGTATGCAGTGTTTACTCAAAGTGAGGAACTTGGTCACTGTACTGAGTCATATCCTTCAGACCCAATGCTGTTTATGGATTTTATTCAATACATTAAAAGCAGACTGTATGAGAGTGATTCCCACAGCAGGCAGCAGACCCAGGAGAGAAACCTAATCCCTGAGCACTGTGTTAAAAGCTGCATAACTTACGTTTTTGAATGAAAACCTACGTGTCTGGAGTGTTCTGCACTAAACTAAATTCTCCACTGTATTAGCTATGTCTATAGCCTCAATGTCTATATAGTCTATAGTTCCCTCAGACCCCCATTTCCCTTTTGGCGAATACAGGTACAAGGCAGCTTGTTATAGCAATATTACAAGAAAGTTGATTTAGGCATGAGAAAGGTGTCAGGGTGACCCACCCCACTGAGAAAGTTCTCTCTTGTCATGCACAGTGGCACACCTGGTTGATGCTTGGGGACTTTGAGTGATGAGAATACAGGGCTGCTCAGGTTTCTAAGTGAGCTGAGTCACTGTTTGATGTAGGTGCCTTACATTCCTCCAGAGGGGTAGGTGCCAAAGGTGGTTTTTTTGTTGTTGTTTTTTTTTGTTTTGTTTTGTTTTGTTTTTTTATTTATTTTATTTTTTTTTTTTAGTTTTTGTTTGGTTCTGCTTAGAGACCATAAAAAGTCCCTGTCTTGATGGCCTCAGGATCACGAGTAGCTTCTAGCATTGCTTGAATACCAGTGCAAAGTTTCTCTCTCTCTCTCTCTGTCAAGTATGAGGACAGAAAGCAGTCCAACTCCAGATACTTGGTACAGGGATTTTGATCATACACAGAAAGATAATACTGTTTATCCAAGAATGCTATATAAGTACTGTTACACAAAAATGGCTTCTTTTTCCTCAAAGCTACCCCTATTTACAGAGGATTATTTAGAAGTCATAGAAACTGCAAAGAAGGCCTCATGCCAAAGGCTGTTTCATTGGATATTTAGACAAATTCTAAAGTAGACTAAGTAAAATAAATACAGAAGTATCTTTAAAAATTATATTACAGAAGAGAAACCTGGTTAAGTATCATCCCATCCAACTGCTTAAATGTAAAATACTTAGTCCAAGATTGGTGAAAATGAATCCCTCTGAAGAATCAAATTTCTTCCTAAAAGAACTGTCAAATTGCCATGTGTATAACCATTAAAATATTAGGATAGACTCAATTTGCCTTTTCATGCAGTGTACTTTATTTACAGGTCTTTTGTTAATTTTGGTATGAGTTCAGCTTTGTTCGTAATGAACTGACATTTTCAGATGTCACTGCCTGTAGGTGTGATAATCCCAAATTAATTCCTTCTCCAGATTTTCAGCAATGAATACACTAGATCTGGGGTTGGGTTTTATTCTGTTTTTTACCAAATATTCTTTGCAACTACAGATGTTTAATTAAAGGCTGTTAGACAATTTAAACTTCTCAGAAGAATACAAATAAAAGCTGTTAATGAAGTAAATATCTGTTTAATTTACAAACATCAGTAGCATTACTGATATCAGTCCAAATAAGACAAAGCACACTGCATTACACATGTACATCTAACTTTTTTTGTAAAAAAAATAATAAAATAAAATTGAAAAACATCTGCATTTTTACAGGGTACCCTGGGTTTTACTGGAAGAAGAACACAACCCACTACTGATTACCAATTCTACATTATAATTTAGCAGCAACATGTTAACATGGGGAACATTAGGGCAGTAAAGTAGTTTTATTATTTGGGGAAAGTCACAGTTCTTGATAGCACAGCCTTTTTTTCTTTTTTATAAAAAAGGTAAAGAGCTCCATGGGAATATTAATTTATAAAGATCTACTTTCTAATGTAATTTTCTACACGCCATCTTATTTTCTGTAAGTACTGTATAAAGGGAAAATTAACTTCTCTACAATTGCCACCTAGTGTAAAGACATTTTCTGTCATACATTACAGGTTCTTGGAAGGTGTCCTGAATATCTGCTGTATGTGAAAACTGCAGATTGTCATCACTTTCAGATTCAGTGACACCAAGTGGTCAGATTCTAAGGAAAAGCAAAAGGAAGGGGGAACGGGAGGAAAAAACAAACCGAAAACATTTACCCCCAAGACGACATGCTACGTTAGTTCTATTGCAAAAAATCCTGATTTTTAAGTCCTTTAAAAAAAAAAAAAATTACAAAAATACTGGGACAAATATAAATTAATATATATTAAAGCATTGAAAAACAGTAAAAGGGATGGCCTAAAAGGGTTAAGTACAATGTACTTTGATACAATAAATATTTCTCAATGAAACCGAATACTGTATAGAGTTGTTTAGAACTCATAGAAACAGAAATCCATATTATTACTAATTTATCCATCAATAATCTATTTTTATCATCCCCAAAACATTTATATTACAAAAAATTAATACTGGAAAAGGGCAGATAAACACTTTTTTATGCTTCTTTTGCTAACATGCTGACATAAAAGTATACATCATCAGGAGATTTCAGGATTATAGTATATTCTCATATCTCCCATTTCCCATCCATTAAATGGGACTACATCTTCTCAAGATGCTTAATAATTCCAAGAGATAAAATGCATTTCATACAATTGTTATTTCTGTATAATCTGATTCTTTTCACTTATAATGCTTCCTCATCCATAGGTAAGTGATTGGTATGGTCTGTCAAGACAACAAAATATACTGATACAAAAGTGAAAAAACAAGCCTCATGTTCTGGTCAATATTTCATCTCTGAGCTGTGAAGTTGAAAGTCACATGTGTATAGTGTCAGTGTATCTTCAGCATGTTATAAAGAAGAATCCGTGTTAAAAGCAGTTAAGGTTTCCCATCTCTGTTGCAATGTTACCAGATCTTTTTTTTTTTTTTTTTCTTCAAAGCTCCTCTTGGTTATGAGAAGTCTCAGTTCAAGCACTTGAATCTTTTTTCAAATGAAGAAAAAGTCTTTATTCTCATAATAAAAATAAGTCTGTTCTGTATTTTACAATATATTTCAAATATTTCCACTATGAAGCATTAATTAGTCCGACACGGTCAATAAGTATACAACATTTTCAAAAGACAAGTGTGACAGGGACACTTAGGAGGGACAATTTGTACAGCCACACTTCACCACTTTTTCAACCTCGTCCACAAATGACGACCCGTCAGTGCATTCAAAGGAGTATTTCCGCCTCTTGCTCCTCAGTGGCCCGCAGCACTGCCCGGCTGAACATCCTCCTCTACATTCTAATCTCGATACCTTCTTGGTCGTCTGGCACGCAGCATACCCTTGCTGCTTTTGGTAGTAATCTCGGATTCGTTCCCCTCGACAAGAGATTTCTGTAGAAAACAACATTTAAAATAAGAGATACACTTTTGAGACACAGGTCAAAGAATGGCTGACATTGCTAAGGAAGTTGCTGTATTTCTAATTGCAGTTGGGATTGATATTTTAAAGTTTGACTCAGACCATATATTGGAAACTAGTGGTTCTACCAAACGTGATTTGATTAATGCTGAGTTTTATTTCCTACGCCTCCTATTTTCAGTAAAGTTTATGTTATGTATATGTAAACCATAAATACAAAGCTATTACAATGACAAGAAAATTGGAAGCTTAAATCTTTTCCTCTTTTATAAAAATACACATCTTCTGTTCCTACATTGCTTGCAGCTGGTTCTATTTACCATAGGGAAATGTTTCAGAGAGCATGCAATTTAATTTATTAGACCTGGAGTTTAATATTATTCAAACTGTTATTTAATACAAGTTACATTCCACTAACTTCATAAATTACTGAGGTATAAAACCAGCTAAAAATGAGACATCTGTTAAAAGTTCTACAACCATACTCTTCTATTCTATTCACATCTATGTACAATACAAAATAAATGCCATCTGGGGTAAGGGGAAGAGAGGGAGAAGGAGAGCTTTGATAGACAAAGGAAAAAGAAAAAGGTAGGGGGAAAAGTCATCCTGTTTTCATCCATCTCACCTGCATAATTCGCTGTGATAAATCAGTTGAAGCTGAGAGGTCAAAAGTAGAGTTTGTGATAAAACTAGGAGCAGAATCATTGGATTTGGCTTCTCAGTTGCAGAAGGCAGAGAAACAATAAATACAGAAAGATACAGCAGGTAAAAGGTAATAGTTAATTATAGTAAAAATGTGTCTCTGAATAAAGGCAAAAAAAAGAAATGTTTTCACAGCAAAACATTTGATGAAAAAATCCTCAAAATGTAAACAAATTCATGGGAAAAGTTTGATTTTTCTCTCACCGAGATAAATTCTTATGGTAAAAAAAAAAAGCAACAAATGTGTGTAGTGGGGAAAAAAAAGTTGGTAATGTTTTTGGCTGTACATGTTTTAATAAAAAAACCTCTTTTCTAAGACCAAACCAACAACATGATTTTGAATTTTTTTTTACCTTTATCACAGCTGTCCCCCGTGTATCCGCTGCTGCACTCGCAATACGGTTTCCCAAGTCCTGAAAGCCTGCATTTGCCATGTTTACACCTGATGGATTGGCAGGGGTTAAACAGCATTTCCTCGTCATCACAGAGGACTCCCCCATGTCCCTGCAGGCATTTACAACTGTATGAAAATGCATTGATTGGCAAGCAGGTACCATGCACACATCTACAGGGGAAACAAGCCCAAGAGAATAAAAATAAATTATTCATCAAAGTTCAGGCTAAGCAACATTAACTACAAATACTTTGGACTGTACTCAGAAGAAATTGCTTTGTTTCTAATGGACTTTTCCAGTGAGATGCAGTGAAGTGGTTTATAATTGGTATGCAGGTTTACAAAAACCAAGCTGCAGTACAGAACTCTGTCTCACCAGAAAACAGCCACTGTAGATGTGTTATGGAAGACTTTTACAGGCCACAGTTATTAAAACCAACATTTCCTGTCTACCTAAATTTTCAGCATGCTTTTGAGAACACAGCAAAATCAAGCCCAAACGTAATCCGCTAGAATTAAGTAGAGAAAAAGGATACTCACCTGAAATTCTAGTTCTTGTATCATTTAAAAAAAACCCCATATTGTCATTCATTAAGTGTGGGGCTCCCAGCACAAAGACAGGTCAGGCACTTCCTAACTGAAACTTTTCTGTCCCAGCAATGGCAGTTTCAAAGCTGAACACATGCTCCCCTGTCAAATACATGAGTCTGCATTGCCAACTGCCAGTAGCGTGGTCATATAATATATGAGGCAGGTCTTCACTTCACTGAAAGCCAGCAGCACTCATTCAATACTCATGCAGAAACTCAACTAGATGAGGTTGCAGATTATCAGGTCTCACCCAAGTGATTAAACTAGCTACTCTCTTGGTTGAGCTTTGGTAAACTTTTGTGACAGGCTCAAATCTTGTTAGACAAAAAAGGCTGTGACTAACTCATCTGCTGCATCTGCTAAGTTCTGATGTACAGTATGGGAACACACAGCTGGTCTTACTTCTCTTGAGAGAGAGGTGGTGTTTCCCAAAAGGAGGATGCTTAATTACCTGTTCCTAGGTGTAAGCTGAAGATTAGGGGAATTCATCTTCTGAAAACATCACCAGTGTTTGGTGACTTGGAATCACGTTTGGTGACTTGGAATCACTTTTGGTGACTTGGAATACAATCACTTCCCTTTGTTCATTTGGTGGCACAGGGTCAATAACTTTCTTCCTAGAAATAATGTTATTTGCTTTAACTGTTGTCTCGATACACAAGTTTTCTATCTACATACTGTTTTCTAGGGAAACCACAGTGAAGATTCCTCTGTAGGGAGGAATGCAATCTTGATGTTCAGGATTGTCACCCTCCCTAATGTTTCTCCTCTCTAATGTTTTTCCCCTCTGTATTGCAAGATCCCTGAGCCCACAACCTCCTTAGTAGGTTGTGGCAGCCACCTAAATAAATATATAAATTAATAAATGAAAAGCTTTAGATAAAAAAAAAAAACAACCTTTCCACCTAAAATAAAATCTTTCGTTTCAATTTGAAGATAGCAAAAATTCACTTAAAATTGCATTTCATAGTAAAAGAAGAGTTCTGTTAAGAACAACATCTCATTTTGAAATTTTTTAGGTAATGTAGTCTGTATTTCTGGAAACTTTTTGCTTTGTACTTTATTCCTCCAGTACACTAAGAAATTTGGTAAAATTGAAAAGAATGCACGACACTTTTTAACTTTGACAAACTTGCATTAACTATTTAAAACTGTTTCAGTTTATAAATATCAACAAGTTCCACTCCTCAGTGAAATCTGCATTACAATTCTCCATCTGTACTCTTAATTCTATGCAAGTGCTTTAGGCATGGTGTAACTTGGAGGAAAAAGAGTATGGGAAATCATTCTCATCACAGGATATCTAAATGGAAGGCACGACACATAGCCTCCATTCACATATCCAGTTTGGGATTAAAAACTGCAAATATAAAAGTTAACTAATAGCTTAAGCACCTCCAACTTCCCTATTATGCAAGAGTCTGTACTTTTGAAGCAACTATGCTCCCTAAAAAATTCCAAATTGTACCTGTGGTTGAAGTCTGATATTTCAAGACTGTTAGATTAAGCAACTCAGAATTAAAGGCTTGGACAAGGCAGATAGGTATTGTTTAGTTTTCGTTATGTTTAGGATTCGATCTGTTCACCATTTACAAAACTACCACTTTAGGACATCTGATGTATGAAGTTACTCAGGTGACACTGACATCATGTCATATTCTATACAGGCTTTTTTAGGTATCAAAGTGATCTGTGTCAGGATCTTTGGTAAAGTTCTGCTTGACTTAGAAGATGATTAAATCTTAGCTAATGCCAACTCTCATACTTTTGCTTCCACCTGTTCTTTGAAGCCCTAAATTTCATCTTCAGACTGTACTGAAAGGAACATCAAGCTAAGTGCAAACTCTTGGGCACAGTTTCATCTTATCTAATTTTAGGTACCTATGTCAGGCACCCAAGTTAGATGTATAATTACCATAAGCTCCCCACACAGTCGTGGAGAGAAATGAGCTTATCCAGAGGGTGATTAGACCACTTGAGGTCTAATTTACTCTTCAGAAGTGTGTTTATTCTTTTACTGACTATAGAGCAAGCTTTGGTCACTATGTTCCTAAGTCAAGCACCTAGATTTAGCTAAATAAATCTAAGCCTTAAGCCTTTTCATGGTGTGCAGGGATCTCTAAAAGATCCCCTACATTTTCGAAACAGAGATCCCAGTGACAAGTCTGTTTCTCAGATAAAGTGGAATGTTATACTGTATTAGACGGACAAAATGCATCTATTCAACAGCCAGGATTTAGAGATGAATCAAGAAATACAGAATCAAATTACCCAGGAACTACAGAACAAGAAACCCCTCCTTCACTCCAAATAAAAAAATTTGGTTTGGCTTCCTCTCCTAAAAGCTGTATACAGCTGAAACAAAAGCAATACTTTCAAGAGCTAACAAAATACTAATGTGCTCACTTAATTCTATCCTTGATACTGCCTGTACCTGATACTTGCACTATCAGGTAACCTGATAAGTTTTGTAATTTACTGCAAAAAGCACTCAGTTTGGGTGCTGATGTGTATAGTTATAAGAACCTATACAGAATCTAATTTTTCAAGGACGCCTCAAAGAAATTCTTTGGGTTTTCTTATTATAGAACTTGATGGTTACAGTTCCATGTTATTTTTGACTCCTAAAGTATAAAATGGATGTGATAGACATCACATTTGTATTTTTTAACCTGCTGTGACTTCCTTTCTTTATCTCTTAAGTTACCGTGAAAGAGGTCCGGGTAAGAAGACGATCCATAAACAATAAAGTGCTATAATGATATGCCTCAAAAATTCACTGCTGTGGCTTTGGGAAGAGTTCAAAACTTAATAGCACTGAAAGAGTCCACAACCAATGTAAACAATGCTAACTGCATTGTAAAGCATGCTAACTGGTGTATAAAAGGGTCAGACTCTCCACACACACTATGTGAAAAGATCACAAACATCATTTTATATGGGAGTTGAAAATCATCTTGTTAGAATCTCTTAGCAAACTCAGGCCACTGGTCCTCAAAAGTCAAAAGTTATATAGGCCAGAGCTCTGAAAAAGCAGCAGCCAAAAGATCCAAGCAGGCTCATTTAAAAAAAAAAAAAGAAAAAGATGTTTGCCAAACTGTAGTAAGGACAGTGGTAAGGACAAACAGAATGACATCTTGTTGCCCATGACCAATAAATCCTGAAGAACTTTGAACTTCTGAAGTTTCTGATCTTCTTGTGCTGGGAGACCATGAGCCAAAAAACTGAATCTGTCTCTATAGTAAATTTAAAAGATGAATATGCGTAGAAATCAATACTCTCATACATGCATACATATTTATCTTTCGCTCTCTCTCTACACACATATATATATATACAACCCTCTCTATAAACATACATAAAATGCCCAACCTAGAACGTTCTAGTCAAATCAGCAAAAAGAATTAGCACACACGGACTTAAACAGAAGTTTACCATAAAGGTAGAAAACTATTTTCCTGCTAAAACCTGGGGTACTGTGAAAATATAAAAATATTAGATATATCTATTGTATTAAGTTTTTAAAACACATTAGAGAATAATAATAATAATAAATTGTATTTCCTCATTCTATACAATTATAAATAAGCCAACAGATTTTTTTTTTTCCATTTGCAACTTCTTCTAAATTATTTTTGTACCAAATGGCATACCAACACTTGCATCGGTGTAACTCATTACAGAAGTAGCCCATACAGAAGTATATAAGAGCATATCCCAGGCTTTAGGCAGAACTTCAGTGAGATGTGTGTATCTGCTCCCCTGAACTGGGGACTTTTCCTCATTTAGTTTATGGAGAGAATATACTATAACCTGGACGTTGTTTTCACTTTTACATGCCCAAGTTATTTTGCTTCTTGCTGAAAAAAGCGTGAACTTTTATGAAAAAAATATACATAACAGGAGACTTATATGCATATTATACTACTGTTCTGTCTTGAGGAAGGACATACTTATTTCCAAGACATGGGTCATTAGTTTGTTGATCACAGAGGGGTCCAGTCCATCCTCCTTCACACTCACAGGAAAAGCCTGATTGGCTGGTAGCATGGCATGTTCCATGCACACAAACTTTCTTGTGACAAGGCTCACAACCTGGCAGAATTCCCACTTGCAGTGGCACATTTCTGAAGTCCTGGAGTTCACTGTTGATATACAGATTACGGATGCAACCATGGAAGCTGGTGCCGTTCTGTCCTGGAGACTGGCGTAAAGCTGCTATGTTATTTTTCACAGGCATACCTAGGAAATTAATAATAGCAAATAATCAATGTAATCTTTGGTAGAATTTTCTATACCATTTTCCCTATTCTTTAAACATTTTAAAAGAAAATTTCTTCCTAATTAATTATTCTTAGATATTCAGCCTACAACCTTCAGCAATGATCTAGTATTTGGAAATTGTCCTGCTGTCAAGCATGCATGTAAACCAGCTCTAGACCCATAAGTCTCTAGGTCCAACTAAAGAGATGTATATAAGACTTCATACAGGAAGCTCACAACTGTGAAAAGGTTCAGATGCATGCCTGTTTTTGATCTAGTGCAATTAAGTCCAGGGTAGCATATAGTTTCTGAATCCTGGAAAAACAAAAGTTTTTGAAATTTAGCAGTTAATACTTGATTTTTTGTAAGCTGCTAAGATACTCAAATCCAGAAGAATTTAGTAGGACCATCAGTTTGGAGCTGGCATACACACTTCAAACATGAAATTTTGCTAGTGGAAATTCTTGGAAAGAAAAGCTCAACAGGTGGAAGTTCCATTACTTTCAAAAATATTTTTGTTCAGCATGTCTCAAAACCAGATTAATAAAAAAGCCACTCATAGTTTGCCATTACAGTTTTAAACAAAGATAGTCAACAATAACAATAATTCAACATCAAAATACTTATGTGTACATATTTCTAGATAGTGCAAAKGCCCCTGATTTGACCATTTTCAGAATAATCCCTCTGTTGTAGTCTATAATTGGTGCAGGTGTAATTGGAGCAGGAGGTATATGCAATGCAGTTATCCTGTTGTGATCAGTTAATCATTTAAGACTAATTCAGAAGGAACATTACTGTTAAACATTGTTTTCTTGTAAAAATGAAGTTTCTTCTACTCCTACCCCCTGCTTTTTCTTTCTTTTTTTTTTTTTTAAACTTATTCCCAACATATTGGCCTATATTAGTTAGTCCTTAAGATATTACATTTGAAGAATTAACACACAAATGCCTAAATACCTCCTGAGACTAATAAAGAAAGGAAACCAAAGTGTCCTGAACGTTAGAAAAGGATCTGTCTACCTGAAAATAAATATGCTCATTAGCTACACAGGTTTATTCATAGGCAAAATTTTCATTCTGGTACTTTGTAAGATAACAACCACAGAAAGAGGTAATGTTCTGCATAGTTGCTCCTTAACCATGTACACTGGTACTTCTAATGGTTTTATATAGTTACTCGGAACAGTTAAGAGTAATGCAGAAGTGCTATGCAACCTAATGAAGTAGACCTGCCTTTCATTTAGAGGTTATTGTACTTTCATTTCTGCTAAGCTTCAGTGGTTATAGAAATGAACAATATTGCATCAATACTGCTGAAGAGCCTAATCTTCTTTGATCTTATCAGTTAAGTAAAATAGGCTTGGCACTATTATATTAAAGAACTTGGAAACTAATGATTGTTTGCAGTCCATTTCCTCAAAACTTTTTGCCATATTCTCAAAATCCAGGGAGAAGGCGGTCATCAAGGCCTCTTCACCCTGATGTCTCCCTTGAAAGCAACACTCAGCAAATGTTTAGGCATATGGCCTGAGGTATCTAATAGCAGAATAGATTCACTGAAGTTATCCATTGTAAAAATAAAAGCTGCATAAAACTAAGTACACCAATGCAATGCTAAACTAGATGTTATATTTGTAAGTGTCAGAAAATTTAGATATGATTTCTGGGAACCATATAAGCATGTATCACACCAGGTAATATGAGGTATATCACATGTGATTCAAAGAATTTTTTGTTTATGATCTCTAATATGGAAGACATTTGGAAACACAATGCAAGCATATACACGAGCTTTTAGCCTATACACTTTTTGCTTCTTCTTGCAAGTTACCAAGTGTTAGAAGGCCAAAGTGTGTGCAAAAGCTGCTCGTATTCTTTAGCAATATTTCCTAGATAATTTTTACATAAAGGTTCTTTATCAGTTAGGAAAGAACTGCCATAGAAACAATGCAGACAAATATTTCAGCTCTATTTTCCGAAAGATAAGAAAGTAGTTCCCGTCCCCCTTTAAACTTTTGGTCACTGAACCTGACTACAGGTAAATTACCAAATTACTGCTCAAGGAGGCAAATGGTAAGACCCCTATTAATTAACAGTCAGACAATAACACTGTCAAAATGAGTATCTCATTCAGAAGCTGCTAGAAMGGAGCATGTACGAATGAAAAGCAGCTGATGCCCTACTTGTGTCAGAAATAGGAACTTCCGTGAAATAAGGTGCCACTCTCAACTAGTAAAATATGCTTTAATTTMTGAGAGAAAAATGTGACGTATCAGTGATGTCTGTGACCCTTTTGAAGAATTTTTGAGAAGAAACAGATTGTCCCTTCAGACTTCTTACAAAAAGCCATGGGCTTTCAATATGATTTACTGAAAACTGTTACAGAAAGACTGAAAAATATCTAGTATGTGTATTCTGACCACACAAGAGAGCCATACAGTTGGAAAAAGGTCAGGAAAAAAAAAAAAAAAAGTATAAATCGATTAGCCCACTTTCTGTAAAAAAACAACCCAAGTATTGTGGCCCAAGAATAATTTTGTCAAAAAAAAATGGGGGGGGGGAGAGAGAGAGAGAGAGAATGAGAGAGAAAACCATGCAAGGGCTTGCTGTCAAGTCTGAATTTCATCCTGCCAGCTGAGGTGATGCTTACCAGAAATGCCATTTTAACAGGAAGGTGATGAGAGTGTAAGTGTAAGCTACATGATGATATAGGTGTCAAACTAAGACTTTGGCAAAGATAAAAATACTGCATAAATTCCTAGTGAGAATTTGAGTTCTTAACTGATGGAAATGTGTGATTGAATTCTCTAAAAATTCTAGATACAGTTGGATAAGAAAAAATTTAATGAATCTCAAAAAGATGGGTAATGTAAAGATACAAGAGTGAAAGTTAACTGTCTCAAGATGACAAATAGATAAACATAGATAAAGAACAGAAAAGTTTAGGAGCTGAATATCAACCTACTGTTTTTTTGCTTTATTTTGTAATAATGTGCTTCTAATAATGGTCTTCATTCTGTTTTGGACCAATATTTTCTGTGACAGCAGAATTAATTGTCTGCTTGAAGCCTGATTGTGAAGAATAGAAATAGAAGGAACACAGAGCCTCTCTAAAGAATATGCACTACAATGAAGAAGACTCCTGCTCTTAGGAATCAAACCACTGAAGGAAAAGGTTATTTCCAAAAATTATTTCTTCTGATACTGCAAAGTGATGATGCAGATTAATATGATTCTTCTAATGGAGACACAGATCTGCAAGGTGAAGAAGTAAGGAGTAGAACCACATGTCACGAATCAACAAGGAAGTGTTAGCACTGCACAGAATAAATGTTTAGAGTTGGCAGTCTAGCCTCATTTCATTAAAAGGTGCCCATAACAGACAGGGGGATCATTCTGCACTAAGCTCAGTTTTCGAGAAGTAGCAAAATTGGCCTTAGCAGTCATTAAATAACAAACTGATGTTGACAATACAAATAAGCAAGCACACAGTGTCTTATTAGAATCTAGGAACATCTCTCCTTCCAAAAAATGTGGCATAGGACACTATGTAAACAACACTGCAGAAGTGATACACATGAAAAAATGCGGATGTGCTTCCACAAGGCAATCCTCCTTTGAAGATTCATGATATGAAGCAATTTTAAAGGCAGCTCACACATTTCATAATTTTAATTCTTTGCTGGTATGGGCAGTTATGACTAATGTTGAATTCTATCTTGTACTTCTTCCCATCTTAGATGGAAGGAGGCAATGACAAAGTCTGAAAAGATTTGGCAAAAAAGCTGTAGTGTTTCAAGGGAAGAATGGGGATTTTCAGAGACAAAAGTCAACTTACCCCTCATCACTTGTAACTGAGGCACTTGTTATACCAGATTTATAGGAGAAATAGACTATTCTTGATCTGAATCAAAGCAGCTTCCTGTTTTTCTTTCCCATTAGAGATAAATCTAAGCAGCTACCCTGAGCTTTTCTGTATATTTAGAAAGAGGATAAATAGCACCTTTGCTAGAGAAAATAGTCATCTCACAAATGTAGTACTGGTAGCATAATTTTTTTGCAAGGAGGCAAGATGCTCAAGTCTAAAAACTTATTCTCAGACACAAAACAGCTTTTAAGAATTAGACAAAATTAAAAAGAAAGTAGGTATTCTTTTTACAGAAATAACAGATCAGAAGGAGACTCCTTACATGTCTCCCATAAGAGTGTAAGGTATGAACCAAGTAGAAGATGAAGATTGGTAGAAGATCAGCAGTATTTAAATACCACGCTGAATCTCTGATCACTAAGAACTTAGGCTTGCTACCAAGGACAGTAAGAAGGCACAAAGTGGTGGCTGAACTTTCTGACTCTTTTACTAGGTTATGCAGGCCCATCAGAAATTCAACAGAAACTGCTGGTTAAAACAATGGGCTTGAATCCATAGTTGTACAGAGTAAATTGCAGCAAATGATCAAAAATGTTTCAAATAGTTTATCTCCACAATCACCTACTACCAGTTTTACTGAAACAAACAATTCTTTCTTCTCAAAACAAACAAACAAACAAAAACCAAAAACCAAACCCTACCACATACTCTGAGGCAACTGTCCAGTTGGTTCCCTTCTCACCTAATGTCATAACTCCTATTAGCCCTAAGCAATAAGATCTCCAGACAAAAATTATACCTCATGGCTTTATACCTTGCTATCATTTCCTGCAGATATGTGTACAGTGAAATAGAAATGTAAAACATGATTGAAACAGAATGCTACCATTCTACACCTTCTGAATAGGCATTACTGCATCTTCAGGTAGCTAAACAATGTTAAGCACACTTCTTCAGTATAATAAAAAGCTACATAACAGTAGAAAATTACAGAATTTTACAGTGGACATCAAATATCCATACTGATAAAAAAGCAACAAATGCAGTTTGAGGACATAGTATTTGTTAAAATTAAAACTATTGAGATTAACTGCTGAAGTTTCATCCTAAGGTGCTATCTCAATGAATGAGTCTCTTACCTTATGTTTATTAATGTCTGTTATCAGAGTAAATTAGCTATGATACTGTTAGTAAGAAGCAGTAAGATCCTCTTACCTCCTACATACAGCGGAGAATCAAAATTCAGAGTGGACTGCTTGGACAAATTGGTAATTATCTTGGGGCTTCCTCCATCAATAGATAAAGACAGAATCTGATCCATAGCTAGCAGCTCCACAATGTGGAAATTGCCATCATTAATAGTTTCCACACTGCAAAATAAACATTAATATTAATTTTAAACAGTTCATGGTCTGGTTAGAACAGTTTTTGGTTGTCTTCTCCTTGAATAGTTAATACAGCTTCAGAACAGGACTTCTCCAGGAGTGCAGACTCCTGAAAGCTAGATTTTAAGCAAGGACATGCATGTACGCTTAAGAGCTAATGCAATATAACAACCCATCAATAACACTCTATTAATAATACGTATTGTAAATTAATAGCTCTTTTTCATTCAAAGTTATTCCTGTCTTCATCAAGTAACAAACTGTGTAAATATAGATTATATTCTAAACATCAATTGAAATACATTTACTAGGTAAGAAGCTGAACACAAAAAAAGTTTGAAGTTTTTCTGCAACAATGATCAGAGGGCTGGAACACCTCTTCTATGAGGAAAGGCTGAGAGTTGAGGTTGTTCAGCCTGGGGAAGAGAAGGCTCCGGTTAGACCTTATTGCAACCTTTCAGTACTTAAAGGGGGGTTATAAGAAAGATGGAGACAGASTTTTTACCGGGGCCTGTAGTGATAGGACAAGAGGTAACTGTTTTAAACTAAAAGAGGGTAGATTTAGATTAGATAGAATCTATAAAGTAAAAGAAGGTGACATAAAGAAGAAACTCTTTAATATGAGGGTGGTGAAACACTGGGACAGGCTGCCAGAGAAGTTGTGGATGCCCCATCATTGGAAGTGTTCAAGGTCAGGTTTGATGGGGCTTTGCACAACCTAATCTAGTGGAAGATGTCTCTGCCCACGCCAAGGGGGGCGGAACTAGATGATCATTAAAGGTCCCTTCCAACCTAAACCATTCTATGATTCTAATGTTATTTCAAGATACTATTTGCACGTACGCGTGTGTGTATCCTACATGTTGCATAGTATTAGTTTTACATATTTTGCAAGTCTGAAGGCCTGAGGTGATTCCAGTGATATATAAACCTAGTATTTCATGGACTATGGAACTGCATCTAACCTTAGTCCTGCCACACAAAATCACACCATTGGTCCAAACAGCTCCACTGACGCTAGCAATAAAGTAATTTGTTATCTTTATTAGTCTGTGTGTTCAGCTTCTGGATAGTACAGTGAATACTGTATTCATTTTTTTTTCTTGCCTCCATATACCATTTCCTTCTGCTTACTAACGAAATATGAACCCACTAGCAGGAGAATGCCTGAAGGGTGTCATGCAGAAAAGGCTTGTTTCAAGCATGGTGCTTATGCTGTGTAAGGGCAAGCCTACACATTACTAAGTACAAGAAATGGCTGCCTATGCTTACCAGCCTCTATATCTACACAGCAAATCTTTAAGTGTAGGGTAACTAATCTGCACTTGAACACAGTTTAAGTACATCAGAGAAGGAAGAATATTATTACTCAATGCTCTGACTGAATATATCATTGTACTTACATTACTTCTAGCCCATTTTCCACTGGAGAATTAAGAGCTGAATGTATGGCTGCATGGAAGTTGTGACAATGAGCTGTAGTCCAGAGACAAGACATTAGAACCATTCCCATGAAAGCCTTTATTTGCTTCAGGGCACTATCAAATAAGTGAGCTTAAGCCTTTGAAAAAAGTTATTTAAATGAACCAATTGTATGATAGCCTAAGATGGACTGAACAGTCATACAGTCAGTTAGCTCTTCTCATTAGGAAAGCAGCATAGCTGAAAGGGATTAGCTTCCTAAATCTCAAGGCAAAAATCAAGCAAATTACCTTATAACATCCTCAGCGATGTTTTAATTAACCTAACTGCTTTTGTCCTGGAACAGATCAGAAGCACTCACATGGTCATTTACAGCTGTGACACATTAAATAGCTTCTTAGCTATTTATTACCAACTCTAACTATGTGGACAGGCTCAGCTCAATATGGACAAAAGATCTGCATGGTAGCGTGCATGCTTTACATAAACTCAGCTCTATGTGAAAGTGCAAACACACAACAGAACAGACACTGGCAGAATAAAAATTTTTCGGGAGTGGGCAGGAGGGGGACTGCCAGGTTCCACGGGGGGAAGGAAAAGATCAGGGTTCATCATTCCTAAAAAGTAAGGTCTATTTAAGGTATTAAGAGGTTTGTTTGCTGTGATCAAGCAAAAAGAAAAGAGCCACAATTAATTTAACGCATTTCAATCAATCCAGGAAAAGTTGTGCTAAGAAATCAAAATGCATATGACCACTTAAGTAAGCAGGAAACCCTAACATAACGTTCATGTTCCAAGGAAACTTATGTTATTTTACAACTTACTAACCTTTCACACAGTAGTATTTAAAAGGATGAGAGCAACGCAGAACATGCATTTTTAAAGCAAGAGGTCATTCCAGGGATGTATAAAACATAATGTGTAAAGGGAATGTGTCTCAGTTAAGAGTGATTATTAAAAGCTTCTAGTTTAAACTGGTTTACTGGTAAAAATTTACTGCAGAAAGAGGAGCCCTCCTAGGTAAGGGTGGTTTAAATTAAAGGGGAAATAAACACAAGGCTTATCTGTGCAATATTTCCTGCCAATGCACTTATATTACTTCTAGGCCATTTCCCATTGGAGAAATGAGAGCTGAATATACAGGTCCTAACGAAAAGCTGTAAGAAAAACTGACTTAAAGCTTCTGGAACTCTGTAGAAGAATAATGATTTGGGAAGAAATAGTCCCATATTACCAATAAATATATGATGAAAACTAGTTTACAGAATGAAAAGGGTTTTTTTTGTGTAAAAAACATTTAACATTTAAAAATGGACGTCCAGACAGAACAAAACCCAAGCGGATCAACTTTTCAAAAATAACCACCGCCCAAAGAATTAATTTTCTTTATTGGTCTTGGCACTGCCATCATCTCATCTTGTTACTCAGATTGACTGGTGAGTGCTTTTGGGATGATGGCTCTTTCTGCAGTCAATTCCCATTGGCAAATCAGTTCTTATTGACTCTACACAGCTAGAATGCTGTTATTGTTGATTCTCCATATTTATCATGATTAAATCATCTGTTTGTAACTTTGTTTTGTTGCTACTGCAAGCACCTCTGTAGGCTTTACAGCTCCCATTTGACTCCTTTTCAACACACCATTTCTTGACTGCCATTTATATTATAAAACTTCTATTTGAATCTCTCTATTGGCTGTTTTTTTATTTTGGCCTCTGCTTCAGGGATCTCATCATTGTTCAGTGGAGTACGACTTGTCTTATTCTTCTTCCTATACTATCCATGAATCTTCACTTCCTTAATGAAATCTGTAAATCTCTTGATAAACTTCTCAGTTTTTAAATTTTCTTTCTGTCCTCCTCACTGTAATTAACTTCCCATCTCAGTTTGCAAACTATCTACCCTGTTACCAAATCGTTCTTATACCTCATTGTTTTTGAACATTATGAGTTAAAATGCTCGTCTTCTTCATATCTCTCTGATAAAACATAATACATTAACTTGTCTTCTTTTATAATTCATCACCTATTTGTACTGGGTCTGGCTGGGATAGAGTTAATATTCTTCATAATAGCTGATATGCTGCTGCATTTTAGATTTGTGACCAAAACAATGCTGGAACGCACTAATATTTTGGCTGTTGCTGAATGATGTTTGCACAGTGTCAAGGCCTTCTCTCTTTCTGACTCTGCCCCCCCAGTGAATAGATAGGGGTGCGCATGAGGTTAGGAGGGGACACAACCAGGCAGATGACCCAAACTAACCAAAGAGATATTCGATGCCATATAATGTCATGCTCAGCAGTAAAATGGAGAGGAGGGGGGGTTTAGGTAGGTTAGCCATCTTCTGCTTGGGAACTGGCTAAGTGAGTGATTGCAATTGCAGCACTTGTTTTGTTTTCTTTCTTTCTTCCTCCACTTTTCCTTTGGTTATTAAAATATTTTTATCTCAACCCATGATTTTTCTGACTTCTACTCTTCCTTTTCTCTTCCCCTGTGCCACTGGGGGTGGAAGGGGAGGTGAGTGAGCGGCTGTGTGGCACTTAGCTACCTACCGGGGTTAACCCACCACACTAATTCACAGTATTATTTTAGCTATTTATAATTCTGGTAAACTTCAATTGTTTCTTCTAAAATTTTCCATACTGAATTGTGCCTGAAACTGACTTTTATTTTTCTAAACAGACCAGATGATAGTTCTCCAAACTGAAGGGAACACACTCCTATCTCTTATGCTTCTATTAACCCTGCTTTGGAGGTCATGACATTTGGCAGTGGGCTGGCACCATGTCTATCCATTTGTCACCTTCCTGAAAATCCACTGCGGCAAAGTGTTAAAATCTTGAAAACATGGAAGTCTGCAGAAACCGGAGAGCTAGATCCCCAAATTCTTTGTCCATGCTGGCTATATTTCAACACACGGATGATTAGTACCTTCCCTCCAGCTGTACTTCTGGGCTACAGTAGTACTTGCTGGATCTGCACCTGCCAACCCATTCAAAGAGAAGGTATTGCCGTAGCTAGATCAAGGTTCCATGGACAGAGAAAGAAACTGTGTGGTTCTCATTCAGAAGAAGCAAAAATTAGGCCTACAGAGAAAGAAGAGAAAGAGGTAGGACTGGGCAAGAAATAGTTGGAATAAAGCAAGAATCATGAGTAATGGATGGTAGTGGATTGTACGGAAAACAGGACTGGAAATTGAGTCAAGGAGGAGACTGAGAAGAACGAAATAGAGAAGAGGAAAAGTGAATCAGTAGGTTACTGTAGATTATGGCTGTGAGCAGTTTTTGAGCAAAGATGATCAGATCTAGCTGGCTTAGAAAAACATGAAGGGAGGGAAGAAACCAAAGGGAGAGACTGAAAGAAGCACAGGAAACATGACAGGACCCAGCTTTAATAGGTAACAAAGGTACAGAAAGACAACATGCGATGAAGGGGTGAAAAGAAGGTAAAGAGCTGAAAAAGGGTAGGAAATGCCATAAAGATCCTAGGAAGGTAAAACAGTAAGAACTGGAAAAAGGGATGGCTGGAAACAAGAGTTAGAAAAATAGGAATAGGTTGGAAATGATGAAGGGATTAGGGTATAATGTGTAAAAGATTCTGTGCTACAACATATTCCTTTCTAGAACCTGAAATAGAAATTAAATATCTAATTTGTACAGTGATCACTAGATGCACAAACATATATACAAATGTGGAAATGTATACATGGCTTCCAACATATGCACTTCCCTCAGGGGCAGAAGACTTTATTACAGTTGATCTCAGTACCATTACATGACAATTTTCAAATACCTCCTAGAAACTCAACATCATGCTTATTTGAAATGAAAGGGAGGTCATTAATAATAATAACAACAACAACAACAATAATAACAACAAGAAGTGTGTATCTGCTTCACTAAACAACCGTGACACCCTGTAACACTTTACTACATTTCCCATCCCCTTCTTCACCGCACCTGCATTCTCCACTTGTCACGTAATTCAAAACAGCTGATCAACTATGTAGAGGAGATGCTTCTAATTGTTCTGTAACACTAACCTAATTGGAACTATTTGTTAATTGATTACTTTGTTATTAATCCCTTCTACATTTATGGTTTGTAATTTTACTTGTGTGAGTATTGGTTTCCAATCTTTTTCTAGAAAACTAAAATGGACCAGTGTGAATTACCAGTATATATTACATTCCAGTAATACTGGAGAAAGCATTAAATTGATGACAAGGAAATATATGTTTTGAATGGGAAGAAGTATTCTTGATAGATTAAACAAATGGGAGCAAAAATAACATGAAATTACATATGAGTCTGATTCCTATTGCTTCCTATTCTCAGACAGCTGTACCTGTCAAAATGGAAGTCAACAAAAATAATTAAAGTCCTGACAAAACAATCTAAACTTCTTCTTTAGCACTATCCCAGATAGAAAAGAAAAATAATCTTAATTTGAATTGTAGTCATTGAGAAAAGTGAGTGTTATATGCAATTTTAAATTTGTGTTAAATACTTCAATCTCCTGTAAAGTCAAATCCTATTTGTAATATATGAAAATTAACATACATATACTATTTCCACATGTTAATCCATTTCATGGAATTGTAAAAAACCCTTATGAAATACATATTGCATCAGAAAATAAGAGCAACCTTAAGATGCTTATTGTAAAAGGCTATGTTTTTACTAAACAACTTTATATTGTATTTTATAGGAACGATTTTTTTCTGTGGAATGCTTTTACTAATCTACTAAAACCACATTTCCCTTGGTGTTATTACCTAACAAAGTTTAGCATTATTTCCCTGCTATAAAAACTTAAGCTTTTGATTTTATATTGCCATTTGAGTGCAATCATTTCTAAAAATAATTTATTTTCGATGAAATGTCGCTAATAGAATGCAGAACAATGTCAGCTGCTACAAACTCCAGCCAGTAAATATACACTAGATAAAATTTTACAATACAAAAGGTGTAAGCACAGCAAAAAGAAGATTAAAGGAAAACTCATTTAATGCTTCCCCTTTACTTCTGAATGTATTTGTAGCAACAATAGGGCAATCAAGGCCAAGAAGCAATGCCTGTTGTCTTTTTGCTCACTCTTGCAATGCCTGTCTGCAAATTCTTAAGAAGTGACATAAAACCTCCCTGGAAATTCAGGTGGTAATTTTTTAGAGAACCAGAGAAATTTGACTTAAAAAAAACCTGAAAAATTATGCTCCAGAAGCAGATGTGGATTCTGTCTGTTAATGACTTCGGAAGCAAAAAACATTTCTTTTTCAAGGGTAGTGCCTTTTTTCAGAATCAAGTTTTTAGCTTTCTCTTCACTTACCAGGGAAAAGTCCCACATCATATGACTGCCTAACAGAAGAGAAGAGAAACTTCCATTTCCTTTCTGCTTATGCAGTACAGTTCTGCACTTTACCCTGCACACTAGGAAATCATTTGGCAGTAACATCATGGAAAAAACTCCACTTCCACATGTGAGCTTTACACAAACGTATAAATATTCTGCTGAAAGCTAACTCTTACTCAGTTTTAATGGATCAAATATATATTATCTTTCTGACACATCTGCATTAGAGTTATTTTCCAAGCCAAATCATGTCTTTTGGCAATAGGTTTTAAATGTCTGACAATACATTCATTTGCATCTATTTCTTTTAACCATCTATTCAAAAATGTGACTTTGATATAAGGAATTAATAGATGTTTTGTTTCCGTTAGAAATTTGTTTCATCTGGGTTCACCTGTAAATAGCAGAGGCTGGGTAAGATCCTGTGTCATAACTGACCCTCACTCTACCCCGGTACAGCTCTACCGCTATATGATCCTTATCGCCTTTGTAGAGCAGGATCCCGCTGTCTTCATCTGTGGCAATCTAGTTAAAAGAAAGAAACACTTAGAAAGAACTAAAAATAAATATTAAATCAAAATGCTGTATTAAGTGAATCTCTGAATTTACTGGCATAGTCTATTACTATAACATTTTTCCTTGAAGGACAACCTGACAAAATTCTTTCTCCTCCTATCAATAAGCCCATCTACTTCAATATGAATATAGAGTTATTCCAGTGACTCTTCTAGATTTTTAGCTCAAACTCTGAAAAGCTCTTTAAGTGAGCCAATGACAACTTTGGCTAATTTTCCACACCATGAAAAGTCATTTACTCTCTTTTCCAGATCAGAATGTGCAACACAAGCAATCTTACCTGTAGAGTTATGTTGGTTTGGGGGCGTATCTTAGCTGAAGGGATTTGTAGATAGGATTCTTTGTTGACAAAGTTTATACTGATCAGCTTTTCACATTTCTCACCCTGGTAGCCTGATAAACACTGACAGATTGGTTCACTCTCTTTTATGATACACTGGGCTCCATTTTGACATTCATAATTATCACAAGGGCTGGTGCGAGGTAGAACCATTGGTGGTGAAAACTCACAAAACAAGCCACTAAATACAAACAGACAAAATTAGTATTTCCAAAAAAAAAAGCAACTTTGACAAAAGACATACATGTTTGTACTGTCTTCGGATCTTTCTCACCTGTATCCTTCTGGGCAAATACATGTATATCCATTAACTGCATCAGTACACTGCGCTCCATTTTTACATTTGTTGTCCTGGCAGTCATCAAAGTCAATATCACAATGCTCACCTACATATCCAGGTGTGCAATCACATCTGTGAAACAGGAAAGCAAGTGGGACAGCACAGTGCCTTTTAACGATACAGCGTGCTTATGACAAAGTTAAGCAACTACTGAATTGTTTAAAACTCAAGAAAAAAAACGCATTACTGTGACTTTGTGTGTAAAGACTAATGTAGCTTAATCATGTTATTATACGGGGAATCTACATATGTAATGAATACAGGTTTGATAGTTACACATGGTTACTCATCTGCCATTATATTGAAGAATTGTGGTTTAAATCTAGAGAGGCCTCATGAATCATTCTGACAGTTGTTCTTGGAATTTATGAGTAATGCAGAATGTTACAGGATGTTGTAAGTGGCTGCGAACACTAAAAATAATCAATATGCTTAGTTGCTGAAACCAAGACAAATAATCCAAGGCTTGTATTATACTGATGGATATTTCCTTTGTCAACTGAACAGCTATGAATGGACCAATGCTCCATTTATACAGTTTAGAGGTTATGTGTAATTTTTTCCCCTTGAAGTTCCACCAGCCTGATTTACTATAAATAGCTCCATGGTTAGTGAACTAACAGAAGTCTCAAAACACATCCTCTGCCCTCCTCGAGCCCCCACTGAACTAGCAACAGCATATCCTCAAGACAGTATGTAATGTTTTTTTTTGTTGTTGTTGTTGTTGTTGTTGTTTTTTTTTCTTTTTTTTTTTTTTCCCCCATGCAACTCTCATTGTTAATGCTAGTGTTATTTCTTCAGGGAATTCTCATATATTAGGCAGAGTGAATGCCCAGAACTCTGTGAAAAATGAATGGAAAAGATTACAAATTCATGCATCCACATGATTTTATTTTTTTTTTAATTAAGACGTATGTAATTGATTTAATTAGATCTTGTGATTCCCTTCTTGGTGTTGTTTTAGTACCTAAAATTTGCTTTAAAGTGCCAAGAGTGATTTTAAATAGCTGTGTAACTTTAAGTACTTCAATCAAATATCTCAATTTTTATTCAACATATACGAATAAGAAAAGTGAAAAAAGAATATAAAGCATGCTATAAAAAGCTGACTGAGATACATGCTTGAAGTTACTGCATGTGCTATTTTCTTATTTAAAATCTCAGAAAGTAACATGGAAGATTAATGAACTAGGCAGTAAAGTATAAGATGCCAAACTAGGTTTACCCAAGCGGTATGAAGAAAATAAACATAACATACAACAATTTAAATCCAACAAGTTTTCTATTTTCCAGTTGAAAAATATCAACTTCATTTCATGTTTATTTGAATATTTAATATATTTGACTATTTTTTGCCATATTTTAAATAAAATGCCATTTCATAAGTAGTAGGAATGATAATAAATAATCTGATTTTAGCACAAGAGCATACTGTGCATAAAACAGGTGCTTATGACAACAATTGAAAGCTGCAGGTTTCCTGTATTTATTAACCTAAAGCCTATTAAAAACACTTTAAATAGTGCATACTAATTAATTATGATAAGGATATGGTGTAATTAAAGATTAGTTTTCCTGAGGATGGACTTCTTTAGATTGTACCTTCCAGTGTGCCTTCCTAATAATCTCTTTCACAATTACTTCTCAGAAAGCAGTATAATTATTCCACTTCAATTAAATGCAATTATTTTCCTACTGTCCAAGCTACTAAAAGGGTTTTGTCTAGACTGTCACATAGACTAACTGCTCTACTCTGTGTTCCTCTTTAAAATCTGACTGGAATTAGAACTGTTAAGGATCAGTAAAATTCAGAAAAACATATTTAAGATAATAATGTAGATCTACATGAAAATAATGGCCTATTCTGCTGTAATGCTTGATAATAACTGAAATTAGTATTTTGAGAATAGAACTTGCTTCCACTAAAACAAAAGGAAAAGAAGTTAAGCAGGATAAAAAAATAGAAATTTAGACTCAGTTGGACTGTGACAATATTTTAGACTTACTTGTATCCTTTGGGTGTCAAGATACACTTTGAGTCATGCTGGCAAGGATTCAGGTTTTGAGCACAGAAATCTAGTTTCTCCTCACAGAGCTCACCTGAAATGTAATGTATGCTGTCAAGTCAGTGAAAATATCACAGTGACCTGAAAATAGCTCTTTCTATTTTAAAAGTAACTGCCACAACTTTGTTAAACTGAAAAATGAATACTTCATTATATAATAATAAATACTACCTTTATAATAAATACTAATAAATAAACAAACATCCATAAATAAATAATAACCATAAATACTAATCCTTCTGATAACTCCTTTATAAAAAAAAAGTTAGTTCAATGTCAATCATCTATCCATGGATATAAATGATAATTTTGTGAAAAAATATTTTTTCATTTACAATATGTATCTAGCTCTAGTGATTGAATTTCTTCTCACTAGGACAAACAAGCCATCAGTATGCCTTTCTCTTATTTATTTCTAAGCTCTTTACACTCAGAAATACCCAGATTTGCACTAGAAGTAATCTATTACCTGAAAAAACCCTGTTAATACCACTGCATGTCAATACAATTCCAATTATCCCAAAAAGAAAACTTGCTTTCTACTTTTTCTTAAACATGACTCTCCAATTTTTGCATTTGTTAATGTACCATAATTATCTATAATCTGTTCGGGGGGGGGGGGCGGGGAATCTATCTCAAATGTCTACCCTTCCCTGCTTCTAGAAGCCTAACAGTGGATCTAATTTCCAACATGGGCTGTATAATCTATAAAATATTGTGATATGATTAAAATATTATTTCATTTGCAACTTTATGACAAGGAAACACATACAGGTGTGTAAACAGATCAACAATGTCTTGTTCCCTGACTAAGTAATTAGAAGATACCACGAATAGCGCACTCGCAAAGTTTATCACTGGTTTGTAAGATATACTTATTCCAGTATCCATATGAAGAATATACATATAATCAACAGGTATAAACCTTGTGCCTGCTGAATCACAGGTCTATCGGGCCCTAAAACTAGGGAAGGAGTTGGGTAGCCCCTTGTCATGTGTCAAGTAATAAAAGATGAGCTAGTGAGCAAAGAGAAGCAGAACTATACACCAAAATGAGGAAAAGCAGAAGATAGCAGTGGATGAGCAGATACTGCTCAGGCTGAACTTTCCTTCAAAGAGGCACAATATTTGGCATCCCTCAGTTTTAGTTATCTGAGTGTGGTAGTGGCCTGCAGTGTAGTTAGCTGAAGAATCAGTATCTGCTGGAGGGCAGCCTGAGATTAAAATAGCATATAATGGCTTCACCTCTTTCCCGTAACTGTTAACACAGTACTGAGGATAAGGACAGCACCACCATGAATACGCTATGGGGAAAGAACGACAGAACATTTAGGGACACAATTTTGGTAGAAGGAAAAAGGGAGAAAGGTATAGGATAATGATATTGGAATGGAGATTTTGGAGGGAGTATATGCTGGAAGAGATATACGCAAGTGTGTGTATGTGTATCAGCTCATCAGCTACTACTGTCGTTAAGCGATAAGGTTTCTGACATTTTACACTGCTCCTTGCCAAGTGCCTAGCACCACACAGCTGCCTTCTTGCTTACATGGGCTTCTCTGGAATTACAGAAGTACACATCATAATAAACTGAAAGCAAGAGTAGATGGTTAAAGGTCTATTTGTCTGGTGTTTTTTTTTTCTACAGGTTCAACAGATCCTGCAGAGAAATTTGTCCTTTCCACAGCAAGTATGCTTACATACTAGTGTTTAAAACTGCATACCATGAATATGAATACTGACTACCCAAGACTTGAGACTTTATTTCCAGGACTTATCTCTTAGGGTGTGTAGAACTTATTTCAAATGATGGACAAATAAACAAAAAATTAAAAGAGTTGAGGAACAGTCTACGTTAAAGCAAGGACAGAGAAAAAGGCAAAACTGAACCAGAGCCAAAGATGGTTATGCTGGATAAAAACACAGGTATGCTAAGTGTGATAAGACATGGGACCTTTACATCTTCAAAAATGAGACGAGAAGCCAAAACCAGCTAGATGAGTACTTTGCAGCCATCCAAAAAATCCAGACTGATTCCACACAAAGATTTAAAAAAAAAAAATAAAAATTGACAGCATGTTACCAATTTGCAAGTAGCACATTTTCCCTACAAAACCAAATAAAGCTTTGAGTTAACACAAGAAAATGGCCTTCATGCCCAGGCTACTTAACAGTCCTCAGGAAAACTGTCAGTAACGATGTGACTTAGTCAATATATGTAGGAAAATGAATGAAGATCAAATGCAGGCCACTGAAGATTACTAATACAAAGGATTTTAATTCTATCCTCAAAGCCTCTTCAAACTCTCAGTGGGCTTATTAGTCTGGAAATGTGCAACTGTTATGACGAGGTCAGTGCACAAAGAATCCTGAAATACCAGGGATTCTTTGCATCCCATGATATATCAAACGAAAACCAGATCTCTTTCTCTTTTCAAAGGGTTTTCTTCAAACAAATACATATATAAGAGGAAGTAATTCTTCACATAGCATTTAGTCTATTTGCAGAACTTGTTGTAATGGCTGAAATCCATTTAAAGGCCAGCAACATTTAAGAGTGAGATATAAATACGGGAGCAGAGAATTCAGATTTGCAGGAACATGGAGTGGAATAAGCAAAAATCATTGGTTTTTTTAACCTAGTTTATACACATTCCTATGGCTCAGAAATGTATATATGTGCCTACATATATGTGTATATATGCATACATATATAGACAACCCCCCATACAAATATCTTACTATGGCATATATTCTATATTAAATTACACGCAGAACTACAAAATATATGACACCCCAATTACAAATAATAAAAATATGGCTGTTCAATACTTACAAGACTTGGACGAAAACATCTCTAAACATTCCCAAGATTATTAATTCTAACAGTATATCAGAGACTTTCTGAAAGTGACATATTGAGCCTATCTTTCAAGCAGGGCTGGAGGTTTGCTGTCTCTAGTTAGAATCACAGTAAAAGTTCAGTGGAAAACCCCCAAAATACCTAGAAAAAGGCAAATTAAGACTGGCATAATAGGAGCAAGCAACCTCACCATTGCTGTCAACTTTACTGAACTAGCATTGATTTTGCTACAGGATAGTAACTGGGCCATGGCTTCGATTATTACTGGCACAGACCTCTGAAATTTCTTGTGTGGCAAACAGCTTTATTGAGTACTGTCTAAGCCTGTCCATTTTTTTAATTTCTGCCCTCCCCCCATCCAGGTACTTATAAAATGCATGACTTCTTAGAGTACACTGCATTTTTGTAGTCACAGGATGATGGCCCTAATATCTTCTGAACTACACTGAAAGCTGAATCACCTCATGAAAAGCTCCGGGGCACTTGAAAAGTCTTAATTCCCAAGTCATAGCTGTGAATCCTGCACAGAGACTGAGGGTCAAACTGGAAGTTTAAGTTTGAAACAGGCTTACAGTTTTGGAAAATGTCCACTTCAAATCGTAAGATCAATGTTACACTACCAGGCCTACTGCAGCCAAAAGGCTTGCAAACATCATCAGGTATTTTTGAGATTATGGTCAGACTTTGATCTGAGTACTCTGTAGAAAAGTGCACAGACTGAAAAAGAAGAGAAACAACGATTCAAAAACCCACTTGTCCTTGAAAGACAGGACTTTTTGTGCTGTGACAGCATAAAAGGAAGGAAAGTTTCCACTTGCATTTGCAAATTATATGCACTGTGAAATAAGTCAGAGTCATATCACTGGAGGGAGCTTTCAGTTAAACAGTCCATTAGCAACTAGCCTAGGGAAGGAAAGAGGAATCAAGGAAAGAACATGGTAAACATGTGAAATAGTAACGTAAAAAACCCCATGAACAAAAAAGTCAGTTTTACGTAAAGTACAAACTTTCATTATGAAGAATGAGTAGAATTCATGACAGACTTGCACACAGGGTCAGTAAAAAGAAAAACAAGAAAAATTCAATATGGAATCCAAAATATGTACATCAGATGCTGAATTTCTGAATGAAAATATAAATACCAGAAGAACAAACCAAAATAACCCAAATGCGAGGTCTTCATTTGTACTGTTAACAGATTTATATTCTGAATGGAGCGTTCCCATAACCAAAATATAACTGTTTGTGAAAAAGTTCATAGAAAAGGTAAGTAAAAATATGTGACATGGAATCTGAACCACTGAAGAATAGTTTCCTGGTAAAGCAGCATCTCTTTTAGCATACTGAATAACCAATGTGTTATTCAGAATTTAACTGAGACAAGGTGAAGGGGAGAAAGTAATTTTGTTGAAATGAAAAGATCATGATGAAAGTGAAACACTCATTGAAGGAAGTAACAGATTTACCAAGTTAGGCTCCTTGGCTTTACTGGAAGGAAATGTTAGACAGTTTCCTGATTTGGGAACCATAATACAATGTTTTAAAAACCATACTTCAAAATAATGAAAAAAAGATTGTGAAACAAATGTCTCAATTCAAGGAAGCTTGACACCAGTGTGTGTGTACATTCTTTTATTCATCTAATAATATTGTAACTGAGGCTTCTGGAAGAGCTTGGCTAAGTAATTATGTTTTTGAAAGATGGGAACATTTCTGTATGTAGGAAAATAAGCAACAGACTAGTTTGTTTAAAAATAAGCAGTGGATAAAGTGTCAAAAATCCTATGAAAAGCTTCCAAAGTTAAATTAGAACCAGCAATAACTCTTTTCATAAGACATCTTGCTTAATTAATCTAGGGAGCCTGGATTCTGGTATGGAGTAGCACTGCAACCAGCAGAACTCTGTGTGGTCGGCACAGTCCAAATGAACACAACCCTCCAAGGTCAAGACTAGAATATTTACTGAGATTTTGCAGCTACAAATAGAGGATGATGCAGACTTAAGCAGCCAGACAACACTGTTAAATACTGATGATGAATTGTGTGTAATCCTTGATTAACTAACCAAAGTTATAAGTTTGCTAGATTCACAGGTCAGTTTGTTTCCTCTGTGTATGTTAATTCACTCTTATGACTTGATGAGATTATAAATCATAGAAAAACTTAATTCTGGATTTTCCGATATATAAAGACATGTAGTACAACAAGTAATGAGGAACAATGCAATGAGGTGAAAAAGGATTTACATCATTGTTATTTTGAATAATTGGGCCATAAATTCAAAATACAGTCAAATAAAGCAATGCCAGCCAGTATATTTCTGAATGAAGAGGAGAGCTCTAATACAAATGGACATGGGCTTCGGAATATAATAGCACATTGCTAATTACAGGCAAGCTTATTGAAGAAACAAGCTTAAAATCACTAGTGTATTAGCAAAGCTGAGTATGAAATTAGAATAAAAACTAGAGACAGAATGCAAAAGAAAGAATTGTCAGTGTTAATTATCAAAATCAGTTTTTTGCTTGAAGATTGTTCCAAAGCTAAAATAACAAATATATATTACAGACTTACTGGTAATTGCTAGAATAGCAGTATTTTCTACGTGTACATATATGTCCATTCCAGCTTCTGAGCTTGGTTGCGATATACTGTGAGTCAACTTCTGCAGTATTTATGTTTTATCAACTATGTATTATTATCTGAATCTTTGACTGGAAGTCTCTGTTTAATTACTTCTGACTCAAATAGCCAATAGAGTGTAGGAGTGGTTGGAAAATGTCAGTGCCATTTAACAAACTATACACAGGAAAGTGCTGCATTTTTATGAAGTCTTGAGTTTGATGAACAGTAGACAACATTATTTAAAGTCTTGAACTCATTATTCAGAAAAGACAAATACTATATGAGGGACAAATTTGCTTACAATTAAAAAAAGTTCACAGTCACAGTAGGATGCAGTTTATGACCACACATCTGAACATTTTGTTGGAATTTAATTTTAAAGTCATATTCTAGATCTGATTCATTGCTGGACTGTTCCTATCTTTCACCATTGCTTAACTCTGTTCATCTATGCACTATGCTTGTGGATCTCAGCGTAAGGTGGGGCTTATTTAGTTTAACATTTCTACTTGTTTTACATATGCTGTTTGGCAACAACAAAGAAATAGTAACTTTAAGGCCRGTAAGCTTTAAGACAATTAAGGAAAACAAAACGATGGATCATAGACCAGAATCAGTAATGGCAGTGATCAAACTAGTAGTAGGTAGCTCAGCTTGCCAAGGATATCATGTATATCCCCCCTTTATGAAAATGCAGTAAAATTACTTTAATACTCGAGTTTTTAATATAGAATAGTCATTTGAAGTCTATTGAGCTAGATGAAACAGAAAATTTTACAATGAGTGATGAGAAGCAAGAGTAGCAAAGGTATCTCTTTATTCTAAGAAGCTGTAACACTTGTGTGTAGTTCTTACAAGAATGAGGATTATGATCCTGATTTAATGAAATAATTAAAGCTTTTATCAAGATCGATATGACATGATTTGCATTTGATTACTGGCATGCTTAAATTTTAGGCAGGTACTTACTTGATTACCAAGTGAATTGAAAGTAGTAACTCAACTCCTTTATTGCAGTAGCAAGAAGGTCATGTAATGAAGTTTTGAAACATATGAAAATATATATATCTGTGTCTAGGGCTTGCCTAAACGGAGATGATTACTTAAAATGATCCCTTTTCTTTTTTCCTACTACTGTCACAATTCAAAAGATGTCTGGCATGAAAAAACTGACTGATCCTCCAAGCAACTTATAGACCATTAATAACATTCATGTTCAGCTGGCAAGCTGATACAAGTATGTATCACATACACATCTGCTTAATTTTGGTGCTGAACTTAGTTCACATCCCCTGAGTGTTTGATAATTTGTTTGTAAGAAATCTGTTCTTGATATAATCAGTAATTTTAGTATGTTATAGTTCACACTTGTGTAATACATTTACAGTGACTACAGTTCTGTTTAGGATTCATTGCCTTTCTACCTTTAATCCCATTTAAAGACATTTAAACTATCAGCAAGACTAATTATACACAGGTAACAGCTGCTTCAACTTGAAGTGGAGACTTGAGTCTCTTCATAGTAGCATCTTCCCTTTACATTCCATTTGAAAAGCTATTTCTCATGAACATAGAAATTAAGTTTTTCTTTTAATTTTGCAGAAGTAAATCCTAAAACTCTGTAATTTACAATAGTGGAAATCAGTGACAAAGCAAAATTTTATCTATGAATTACAGATGTCAAACTCGTTATTGTAATCTGCTTGGTTGGTTTTTTTAATTAATAACAAGAATAACAAAGAATTCAACTTTTATATTTATTTATACTAAGCTTGCACTTTTTCTAGTTTTTCTAGGGACAAGTACTCTTTTATAAAATCAACCAGTTTCATACTGGGATTGTAACAGAACAATGTAGAAAAAATAACTTAGGAAGTGACAACGAGAAATAAAAACAGCAGGCTATCTTTGCTGTCCAGATAAGTAATAATAAAATGCAAATACAGCTACATGTCTAAATGGAATACAGCTTTAAGCATGGAACACCTGTGGATGGAATCACTTTCTGGAAATGTCTTGTTCTCTCCATCACTTACAGAGGGAATTTAGGTTCTGAGTTTAAGTTGTAAGAATTGTTCATCAGATGTCTAAATTAATCAACATAGATGATATAATTGCAGCTTTGCTCAACATGCTATTTCATGGATAATGAAAATATTTTTATTACTAGTGAAATATTGTATTGATTTATAGACTGCACGATATATTTATCAAATTAAATTGATGGCAAATACACTACAAGATGATTCATTTGCTTTTAAAACTAAATATATAACTTCATAAATATGTTGTCATGATTATGTTAGCTCTCAGATTGTGTAGATGATGAGACTGTACTGAAGATGGTTTATCTCTGTTAGAGAGATAGGTGTTAGGCAGGAACTTAAAAACTAATTAAAAATCAGGAATACCCAAAGTTAGTGTCATAAATGCCTCCACTATTACCTTTCTGGTACCATAGCCTCAGCTTAAATGTGGTCATTTCAGATTCTATAGGTATTTACAGCAAAAAAAGGCCACAGAAATTATGAGCAAGAAGATTGCCATTTTATACTCCAGCATATTTTCTAGTATCATAATCTAACAAAGAAATTAAAGCAAAATAGTGCTATAAAACAGAAAATACATTAGAATGGAACCAAGGTATGTCTTTAAGGTGATGAGAATAAAGATTTCAGAAGATCACCGTGTAAACGTTTTTTTGTTAGTCCTATCAGTGGCTGCACAAATTTTTAACACATCTGAAAAAAAGACAATGAAGGCAGTATTAAAGTACTCCTGCACAGTGATCTGCATCTTCAACGACATTCTTCTGACATGTATTCACAGTAAAAGCCAAGTGCCTAATTTGAGGATTTGCAGTGAGCTTTCTAAATTATATCTATATACAATTTATTTGATCATTTGTAAGAACTGAAATCCATGCACCTTTAAGGAAAGGAAAGTGAGAAACCAAAGTAAGTGAAAATAGGCTTAAAAGACAACTGACCTTTTTCCACTTCATTCAGATTAGCAGCTTGCAGTGACAAAGACAGAAGAGACAAGAGACTTTTTACATTGTAATACAACAGCATAGCACATTAAGCTAATGCACAACTATAGCAGCAGAGAGGTTGATATAGCAAAATGAAGCAAGCTTCAGAGTCTCACCTACAGCAGAGCAAAACAAACAGAAAAGGTAAGAAGTACATGCCACTGGTGGCATAAGAAAGGTTTTACTTCTGGATCAATTAGATCTGTGATCTAGTGACTGATGATAATGAGCAAGAGAAATGATCATCTGTAATCTACAGAACGTACATAAAATGACCTGAAGTTTACTAGACTGAGTTTAAAATAAAGGAGATGATAATGTTAAGAGAAYAGTGAGGTTAAAGAGTGCAGGACATAGTGAGGTATTTTAAATGTTTTATTTCTCAAGGTTTCATCAGACACTCTGAGCGTCCACTGATTCCATTTGCTTACTCTTGTTTCAGAGTTACCGTTTGTGATCTTAAGAAAGCTCATAGTATAGTGCAAATACCATTCTTTGCCTTTCTACCTGTAACTGTGGAAGTAATTGTAAAACTTAACTGAGGCAGAGAAAAATGGATTCCTGATTCTTAAGTCACAAAATAATAAGCTTTTTTAATTGTTTTTAAATCAACACTGTGCACTAGAGAAGTGTCAATTTTCAAAGGATTGTTAGAAAAGTCAAAAAGTGATTGGTTTTGCACTGCAACATTCTTTACAACATTTTTTGTAGTTTTTGTATGTATTTTCAGAGTTAATTTGAGATTCTAACAAGCCCGCCACATGAAAATAAAACTTTAAAGAAGAATGATTTACATTTCATACCAGCAGGTTTCAGATGACTTCTTCCTTTTACTGTGCTACTGAAATGTAAAGCATATTTGCAGATAACCATTCACCCAGAATGGACTGGTGCACTTCCACATTCAGTACATATATGCTGTGACATCTTGAACACAGACAATTCTAAGTATTGCCAAAAGAATTAAAAGAGAACAGGAGAAGCCTACGGTGGTATTTTCCTGGTATGTATACTGTCCCAGTCTCCAGCAATTTACAGCTCAGGGACTTTCTGAGCTAGAGATAAGTATCTTTGAATTTAAAAATCTTTTTACCTACTGAATATATAGCCTGTTTTCCTGATTGTTAACCTACTTTTGCCCAGCTAGTACATGAATTCATTTGGTGAAAAATACCTTTAATAAAAAAAACCACAGTAGCAATATGCATATCTGATTTTAACCTGTTAGAACAGATACAAAATCCAAATATCTACAAAGTTCCTCATGAAAATCACTGTATCCGTACTGGACAGGGATTCTGTTACTTATCTTTCAAATCAGGCTATAGGTCAGAGAAGAAAAAAATCCTATAAATAATTTGGTACCTCATACACACTTGATGCAAGATTACTTTATATTCTGAACACTACCATTTCTAGATCCTGATGTGTCCAGACTACTGTCAGTCTAATTCTTAACACTGAAAGTTATTTAATTATTATGCAATATCAAGGATGACAGATGTGAAAACCCCTCGACTAGCTCAATGTTTTATATTTTCTCTTTACAATTAATCTCAAAAATGACTTAGGATCATTGTATCCTCAGATGCTTTGCAAGATAGATAACATATTGTAGAATTCTGTACTGYATCCTGTGGAATGGAAAACTTGAACTTTTGCTACAATTTTTGCTCAACTTAGCTATAAAATGAGTTGAGGCTCTGGTATTGTATGTTTAAAAATATACATGTGTCTTTGTTTTTGGTAAGGTGTTGAAAAAATCTAATGAGATAGTGTAAATTCTCAACTTTTTTTAAAAAACAGAACAGCTACACTTACTGGTTAAAAGTAGATTGTTTTGATTTCTTTTAGAGCTGGTGAGAAGATTCTCACCTACTCATATGACCTACTGACTTCAGTAGCGATTATGAGTAGGCATTGCATCTGTAAAAGCAAATTTCTTTTTCTGAAAGAATTACAGTTAGCAAACAAGAACACTTGCCATGTAAACTCATAGTATTCTCCTTTTAGAATTATGCACAATTATGAATCAAATTAAAAAATACAGTCTTGTATTTTGAGTGAAGATGCACAACTGCAATACAAACATCAAAAATGTTACCAATGTTTATGCTCTCCTTTTTGCTCTACCCATATAGATGTATAGGGGAATACTACAATTGCTGTTTCAATTGTAAACATAAAATGCACATTTCAGTTACAATACTACAGAAATGCAACAGGCACACCTAATCAAAGTTTTAGGCTAGCACATATAAACAAGCCTTTGTATCCACTCCATGGATATTTAATACAAAACAGTCCCTCCCATCGCATACTGTGAATACAGCAAGCTATCAACTCGAGCAGTTAAATGCATCTAGAAAATGAAGACATGAATGAGACAGGTAAAAACACCTGCAAAGCTGCAGAGAAGGAATGCATGTGCAAATGAATTGTCTACTATCTAACAGATATATGAAACCTCTTAGCATGAAGCCGATGAACAGGAATACTGGACTGATGTATCAGTTTGCTTTCTTCCAGCCTACACAGCAGAATATCTGAACATGTTTTTAAAGGAGAAAAAAATTGGTCCCAGGGGAGCTGAAGCTTGGCTCACACACAGCTGAAATATAGGAGAAATAGCAAACACCTGTCTCTACTTATTGATGCTGTTACCTGTTATTTGTTTCTAAGGCTTGAATTGTCAATTGCTCTTACGTATTAAGGTATCAGTACTTGGCAAAACACTATTTTGTCTAAGCAGAAGATTATGTCTGTTCTTCCAGATGTGGACGATCCACTTACTATTAAATACCTTATTCTGTCTACTTATGCTTTTAACCTGTATTGCTGTAGGTATTGTAGCTTACACTATATGAGGAAATTTCTACCAAACATTTACCCAGCATAAGTACTGGATGAATACATATATTAGATTATGAAGTTGTATTTCTTATACCTGTGTGGTATCATATTCACTCACTGTGGGTTTCCAAGATTTAAATATTTACTTTAAATTTGAATACCATAAAACATTTGAGCAATCCAATAAGTTGTAGAACTAATGATGAAAATCCTTGGATTAAAAAGGAGTTAGCTATGTTTTCAATAAATCAAATTAAATCAGGAGTTTACCTCTCCTCCCAGTTTTCCAGAGCTCAAATTTAGCTCAAAATTAGCTCAAATTTTATCCCTGAGGATAGTGAAAAACTCATCGGACAGAGGCAATAGGATTGATTAAAGTAAAGATATAGGATGACTGAGTAGAGTTAATTCCCAAGTTATGGTGGATTTTACATTTCTTTCTATGCATTTCAGATCATGGTTTTGTGAATTGAAGCTCTGTGTTCTCCTAGTGGTAAACTAGCTGACAGAAAATAGATCTTTCTAGTTAGAAAAACTATAAAACAGATCAATGTAAACAATAGATCCTACTGCTTGTTCTCCAGTGTTGCTGTTCTAACTATCCTCCATTCCCACAGAGATGATGACAGCAAGCAGGAGACCTTCTGTCTCAAAGAGAAGGGAATGCTTTGGCCTGGCTGCCAACTGATAGAAAGAAATAATTAGACACTCTCTAATGATTCTTTTTTTTTTTTTTTTTCCATGCTAGAACAGAAAGCATCACAGCCTGCATTAATGTTTCTAACAGAGGGCAGGACGGCATCCAGGGGTGCCAAATTCAGTTCCCTACTGGCACAGACAGATCTTTTTCTGCTCTGTTAGTAACACGAGATATACAGGATAAAAGCAGAATATTTTTCAGATTTCTAGAGCTACAGAGGTTCTTCATTGGGGTGTCTGGTTTAGGTAAACAGTAGGGAGGGACACATTTTGAATGATCTGTTAAATATCAAAATGCTGTAATTTCAAAACTAACAAAGGCATTAATGAGTGGGCATTAAGTCTACTTTTGACTACAAACCATATAGGAGAGAAATATGGAGGGCAACATGGCTTTAAGTCAATTGTAGAGTAACTACTAATTCACCTACAAACTGAAAAATATTACTGTTCTGCTAGGAATTCTTGAATTACCTGTACTTTCTCTTATACTCCTACCTGTATATTCAGGTGGACAAAGGCAAGTATAGTTATTAATTCCATCCACGCAAGTAGAATTATTCTCACAGTCATTGTCTTCACAGTCATCAACATTTACTTCACAGTTTTCACCTTCAAATCCATCTGCACAAGTGCACCTGTAATACAGAAGACAAAAGTAACCACAGGGAGATTTTAGCTGGGGACACCAGAAACGAAGTTCTGTAATTAATAGGTACAATAATTCATAATCACTATACCATAAAGGAACATGGTTGATATAATGTAAAACACTATATAATAAACATTTATTTTTCATATTTTAAATTACAGAAAAAAGGCTTCTAAATTTGTGCCTTAATCTTTAGTTTAAGGAACTTCTTAAATTAAATCACTGAACATTCCTTTTGAAAAGCGTGTTACCTTTATATAATATGATTAGATTATACTTCTTATGTAAAGTTATCCTTTTTTTTTTTTTTTTTAATTAAACACATGGAAGACTGTGGAATCAGGGATTAGTATGTAATAGTAGTATTCCACTACCATGCAGTTAAATGCACCAATATAAAGCTCTGTTTACCATTCCATGCACAATACATGCATTAATATATAAAAATAAAGCCTGTATAAACTCTTCAAAGCAGTAATATTTTTTGCTTTTATATATGTTTATACAAAACAAATACATCAAAATAGATAGTAAATGTAAAAAATGACTTGAACATGACTACACATACATTTTTATGTACTATGCACTATCTATAATTTCTGCGGCTTTGATGATAAGATTGTTTTGATTTTCAAAATATGTAGTGTTTAAACAAACGAAAAAGGTCAAATTCTGAGACATGACTATGTCACTTTAAATTCTAGAGGCATAGTATTAAGATGTATATGCTTAATTTTTAATAGAAAACTAATCTTTGGGCAGAATTTGTATTAAAAAATAAGACTAATGTCATAATGAATTGCAGGATAATGAATTGTATCTTTTTGAAGAGTCATTTCTAACAAGCTTGAGGTGTAGATTATTAAATGACTAATAATTTCACATAAGAATGCTAAAGAACTTTATTTCATAATTCATGAAGTACATCTGGAGTAATTGTACTGTGTGATTAAATAACTCAAGATTAAAAATGCTCACAGCATGTTTATCTGCTGGCATAGTGAGTTTCAAATGAATCATTAATTTTCTGTTTCACTGGGATTTACATTTTATCATTTACATGCTGTCTGTTGAAGTAATACAGACGACAACAGATGAATTGTGAGATTTTTTCAGCAGGGATCTAGCTAGCTATTAATTAGCATAATGGAGTCAATTCTATGTTGTCTTGACCTGATATGCCTCAACTAATCACAATCATTTGTTATTGCTTTTAACAGTTTCAAAGCTTTAGAAGCTTTCCAAGGACGGCAACATGTTCTGAAAACTTCAGAAGCACTGAAAATCTGCCTTTGTGGTGCACTTACCAGCAAACACAGAGAACCCAAAGATTAACACCAAAATTATTTCAGCTCAGTAGTTTTCCATCCTGTTATTACAATTAAAAACAACCTACCAGAAACCATCTTTTTCTCCTTCCTTCAAATGACAAGTTCCACCATGGTGGCACGGGTTACTAATGCAAGCATGAATGGGAATATCACAGTCTTGACCCTATGCAAGGAACAATAATTATAATTTAAGAAGAAAATTAAGACACTAGTGGAAGGGAGCTAAATAAAACTTAGAGGTTGTTAAGGAGAAGCTTTTCCTTTTCATTCAGTACCTACCTTGAAACCATATGGGCAAGTACATCTATAGAAGTCAACTGGATCATTGTTGCAGGTTCCATCATTTTTACAGGGATTTGATAAACAGGGGTTACACTTAGCAAGAATATTAACATCCACGGGCCCTTAAAAATACAAATTCGATAGTCAGAAACAAACAACTATTAATTTATATTTGACAGCATATATCTGCCATGTCGCTTTAGATTTTAAAATGAAATTTATATTTTAGACTTTGTGGTGTTTCTGTATGAATGGAATGTGGTACTGTCCTTAATTTTTTTGACATGACCAAATAAATTTGGTGTTGGATTTTTGGTTTAATTATTTTTTTTTTTTTTTAAAAAAGCTGACCCCAAAATAATTCCCATATCCCCATTCTCTGAAATCTGTACAGTTCTGATCCATGATAATTACCTTCCCTTTGTATTAACAAAATGAAGAATACAATTTCAGTTTTTGTCTCTCTTTAGAGGGTAAAAATTGTCTACGAGTAAAAGGGCTATCACAGTTTGCAATCCCACCCTTGATAGTGTTACTGAGAACACTTTATATAAAGTAAAAATACATTTTTAATGTATTTTTGTTTTAATTTATTTTTTATCTGCAGGATCACAGAGATGGCAAAATGAACTGGTAAAATTACCTGTAAATTGGTTGAGCATCTGTGAACTGTAATGTAAATTGCATTGTCCAGGCTACCTCACTGTAAATATTGCGCCTTGCTCCCTTACCGAGTCAGCCACAGTTTTGTGCATTACTGCATTAGTTGAGCCCACAAATAATGCAAACTGTACCATGAATCTATGTGCAAATGAGGGCTGCAACCCATGCTTGCAGTCTAGTTTCTGACAGTAATGATTATAATGACAGAATTCAGAAATGAATATTGACAAAATCTTAAGTTTCAGAAGCCAGACTTCGAGCTTTGGCCTACATAAATCTTATCCATATTATATAAATATTTTTTAGATATTTATTTATTTTTCTGTTGTGTTACAATTTTAATACAGCCTTTTCATGGTGAATTTTCAAGTTAGGAACCATCAATTTTTTTTAAATTTTTTTTGTCAAACAATGAAAGAAATCACTGGTTATTTGTTAAAAATTAGAAATCACCTGTGTATAAATAATGATTCCTTTTCATACACTTTGTGATAGACAAAAGATTGATTACTGTAAGAGAAAACAGGGTGACTTGGCCAAATGCCTATTAAGAGAATGAACATACATTCTGTACTATCTCCAGCTCTATTGCTTGATGACAATACTGCCTCCAGCTTGATTTCAGATTTCACCTATGAAAGAAACCTTTAGTTATCCACAGGTGATTTGTACATTTTAAGGAGTAACCAGTGATTTCTTCTAACTAGACACAAAACCCAAACTCCTGATACCTATTGGTGGAACTGCCTGATTGCTTCATAACAGGTTTTACTCAAAATGAGGCAGACTGCAAAGTTTTCCAAGCTAACAGGGCACTTTTACTGAGATAYAGGTTTTGGGTTGTTTTTAAACTTAGATTTCTTAACTTTCTTTACTTATTTTTCTTTGCAAAATTAATCTCAGGTAAGTCATTGTAAAGGAGCTGGCATGGAAGGAATCCATGTGACTATAAGGATTCAGTGGGGGGTGTTAGACAGGGAGAGGTTGACATTTCTTTTTAATTTTTTTAAATCTGCAGTTGCTGGTATCCTTCTGTGTCACATCTTGAAAGCAAATCCAAAGAGATGAACACAGTAATCTGTGATAAGATGCTTATTGCCAAAGCCACAATCTATATGGATCATTGACTGTTCTTGTCTTCATTACTGTATTTTGAAGGAGAAATCTATACCTGATTAAAGTTTTTGTTAGAACAGCAAACAGCAGAGGTAGAACTGAGTTGAAACAAACACTATAGTATTAACATCTAGAACATCCTGCCTGTGTACTCTAGACTATTGCTGATTATTGCTAGAGTACATTAAGAGGTTCTGTGAAAAAAATAAGGCACATACTGAAAAAAAAAAAGTTGTAACACTGTGCTGTAGCCCAGAAGTCTATACTTCCTTGCCTCAACTGTTTATTCTGAACATCACATGCCCTTTTCTACTTCTTATGCAATAAAATGCTAATTATTTGGCATGAATTAAAAAACATTCAGTAACTAAGGTTATTTTCTTAAACGTATTAGCAATCTAAATTTCACTTCTGAAACAGAGCCAGAAAATGGGAACCTAAGTCTCAACAAGATAGTAAATACCACTGTATCTGATTTTGTGCAGTGTTTATTTCAAACTATTATATATGTAGTATCCAATAAAAATTAACGTTTTGATTTATCATTCTTCAGTTGTAAGATCAAAAAATTGAAATGTTTCAGATATTCTTACTGAAGTCTAATGGAAAGGCAGTTCTGGAACCTATTTTCATTTGCACTATATCATTCCCTTCCTCCTTCTGCTTGCATGTGTTAAAAGACTTGTATATGAAAAAGAATTGGGTTCGTAACCTATTGTTTAGTTTTTCACATTGTAGACATATATATTCTTGAATAAGCCCTAACTGGAAAAAAATCCTGAAAATAAAAGAAAAAATAAGCAGTTTTTTTGCAAACAGTGAAAAACTAATCATAATTTATTGACAAACACACACACACACGTAGCCATCTAATATTTTTGAAGAAAAATATGACACAAACCTGCTCAAAATCAGCTTCTAGAGAAACCTGTTGCAAGAAAAACTTTTAAGCTCTGACTTTTTATGACTCAGGAACTCCTATTCTCTCTTGCATATGGCCTCCTAATCAGTATCTACACTGAGTCACTTATATAATGAAATCACCGATTTTAGTACAATGCAGTGGAAACAATCATTTCAGCTAGATAATTTTCAGACCTCAAATCCAGGCTTTTAAAATAACAAAACTGTTCATACAATATGTTAAATGATATATCATGAAGAGTCAGCTGTAAATTCATCAAAGGGGAAAACAAACAGTAAACATGCGTGTCTTAGGAAAGAAGTCTGCTTGAGGTACACAAAAGGAAGGTCAGAAGGTCCGTTCTTAATCAGATCACTCATTCCAGATCTACTTATAACCTTACCTGGTATCAGAAAACCACAAGGCCCTGGAATCTCTAGAAGCAGGGCATGGATGGTAAAGGGGTAAAAGTAAAAGATTGAGAATCTGTTAGAGGCCACATAAAAAAGAAAAAATCACCCATAAACCTAGAACAACAACTGAAAGAAGAAAATACTAAGGGATGATTCCTGGAGTAAAAGAATTCATAAAATTAGAGTAAGGTGCAGTGATTTTATGGAGCTTTACAACTGACATGAGACATTTTAAAATGCTCCTTTTCACTGGAACTGTTCATTATGTAAGTCAAATTCAAGCACCCATTTCACTTTCAATTGAATCCAGAGATACTGGTAAGAGGGAATTACACACCACTCTTCCTGTAAATATATACACAATAGCAGACCATTAATAGATATATCTGAAAACAGTCCTCTCACTCATAACCTAAAATTTTGGTTCTAATAGGAATGTAGCATCTTCCTAATTTCTATTCAGCAGTTCATTTTTAAGCAAAAGATAAAATTACTTATCTTTTACTAACAGACACATAATGTCTTACAGGGCCATCATGTCATTGAAAAGCTGCTGATTTGCAATCTATAATTATGAGCATCTTCATAGGACAGTGGCAGGAGAATTATTTTCTCTCAAAGGTATCCATAATACCAGATCTCCACTCTTGGAAGTGAAACAAATACAGTTCTTACCCTGCATAATAATATGAAGGATATTTTCTGATGGGCAAGAGGGAGTAAGATATATTTTCTGGACTGTCTGACAGAAACATAACAATGGTTGTAGGCAGGGATGATACAGTTTTTAAAACTGACAGAGCTGGAAAATAACCAAAGAATTCCTTCATGTCCCTGCAAATATTTTTTCACTTATATCTCTACAACAGTGTGTAATAAGAGCATATCTGCAATAATGTTCAGTGGATATTTGTAGAGAAAACAATCAGATTGACCAGCAAATGCCCTACCTAAAATCAGACTGAGGGACTTTGCAACAGATGAGTGTCATATGCAATGAACACTGGCATGAACTCAGAGATGTACTGTTGAAAACTGCAAGAAGGATTTGGAGGGAGAGACAATTCATTGGCATCACAGGCAACAAAATGGGTTCCAGTGGTTTTTGTTTACAAAAAAAGTTTTTTGACAGAAAGCCTAAGGAGAGAAGACTAACTAGGATGAAAACGCAGTAAAGAACAACTTTGGATGAGACAATCTCCGACAAAGTCCCATCGCTTTTTTAAGAAAGAAATTACAAAGCAATTAAGCTCACCTTTGAAGATACATTAACAGATGAATAAGTCAAAATAGCTTCAAGATTACGTAGACTGTGAGAATAAGTTACTTATACAAGACTTAAGATCATATTTATCTGATGCCTCAGAAATAACTATAAGCTTTGTAATGGCTTACAAGTATAAGCACACATAAATTTTGTTGGGGTGGTTTTTTTTCCCCCAATTGGGGATTTCAATGTTTCTAAATCAGGACCATGAAAAATGAAGCTACAGCAGAAGTTTTCTGTGTTTTCAAAATATTTAAGAAGAGAGAAATGGATGGAATAGAGGAAGATTAAATAATAAAACAAACCAAGTTCTCTCTCACATATGAGTAAAAAAGGTACTTTTCTAACCAAAAAATAGCAAGGTTCAGAAAAAGAACCTAGGAATTTAACAGACAATAATATAAGTCATGATATAAATGCCAGCAACATTGCTACCAACATGGAGATAAATACTCTTGGTCCAAACCCTGAGAAACCTCCCCATATAACAACATTTTAGAATGAGACCTCTATAGAGTTGGGGTTTTTTTTTGTTTGTTTGTTTGTTTTTTTATTCTTTCTTCTGAAAATCAGAGAAAGCATTCTGCACATATTGATGCAATTACATACCACCGAGATAATGCAGACTGCAAGGATTATGGATGGATTTACAGCTTTTACTGTAAACAGTCTGAAGGAAAAGGACATTCGTTGGCTAAGGGAAGTGTTAATGTTTAAATTGTAGTTTGTGACTGAGACAGTACCAAGTACCTATGTACATCCATGTACTGAGGAATACTGAACTGCAACTCCGAAGACTTCTTTTCTCCATCTACTGTTTGAACAGAAATAGGCATTGAATTCATCAGAATAAATAGTTCCTGAATGGAACCAATAGCTACATCCCTCAGTATGAGGAGGAATGATGACAAGGCTGAGTGAAGATTTATAATAAATGTACTTAGAGCACACAGGACTCTCATTTGACAGCTCAACTATTTGTAACACGTCAAAACTGACACTTCAAAGACAAAAAAAACAACAGTACCTTGGCAAGTAAATTTTTTAGAAGGAGTTGTGAGAAGAAGTTTATCTGCCATTTCTCCAGGACCAGCACAACGTGCAATACCAGGTTCTTTGTATTCTGATTTTACCCAGTCAGATAGCCACTGCATGTTACAATCACAATAAAGAGGATTTGCTCCAATAGCCCTATGGAAAACAGACAAACAAAAAGGGAATAAAGTTTTAAATGGGTGCTTTTAAAAAGAAAACCCAGAAAACAGGTTGGCAAAAAAAAACCTTCTAACCACAAACCTGCCCTCCCTCCACCAAATTAACCCTAAGAGCATTAAGTGTCTGGATTTGGGTTCTAAATCAAGAAGTGACAGTTTTAGCAGTAAACTTGGTCCAGAAACCTAGCTATTCTTAGCTGCATTATGCGTGAACTTTGGAGAGCTAATACTAACTAGCTCTGTCTCACCATTGGTATGTAATAGCCAAGATCAGCTGCATATAATCATCATAGAATCATAGAATAGTTTGGATTGGAAGGGACCTTTAAAGGTCACCTAGTCCAACCCCCCTGTCATGGGCAGGGACATCTTCAACTAGATCAGGTTGCTCAGAGCCCCGTCCAACCTCACCTTGAATGTTTCCAGGGATGGGGCATCTACCACCTCTCTGGGCAACCTGTTCCACTGTTTCACCACACTCACTGTAAAAAAATTCTTAACTTATATCTAGTCTGAATCTACCCCCTTTTAGATTAAAACCATTCCCCTTGTCCTGTCGCAACAGGCCCTGCTAAGAAGTCTGTAGCCATCTTTCTTCTAAGCCCCCTTTAAGTACTGAAAGGCCGCCATAAGGTCTCCCACAAGCCTTCTCTTCTCCAGGCTGAATAACCCCAACTCTCTCAGCCTGTCTTCATAGGAGAGGTGTTCCATCCCCCTGATCATTTTTGTGGCCCTCCTCTGGACCTGTTCCAACAGCTCCATGTCCTTCCTGTGCTGAGGGCTCCAGAGCTGGAGGCAGTACTGCAGGTGGGGTCTCACCAGAGCAGAGCAGAGGGGCAGAATCACCTCCCCCGACCTGCTGGCCATGCTGCTTTTGATGCAGCCCAGGATGTGGTTGGCCTTCTGGGCTGTGAGCACACATTGTTGGCTCATGTCCAGCTTTTCATCCACCGGTATCCCCAAGTCCTTCTCGGCAGGGCTGCTCTCAATCCCTTCATCCGCCAGCCTATATTGATACTGGGGGTTGCCCTGACCCAAATGCAGGACCTTGCACTTGGCCTTGTTGCACCTCATGAGGTTCACACGGGCCCACTTCTCGAGCTTGTCCAGGTCCCTCTGGATGGCATCCAGAGGTTGGATAGTATCCAGTTTGGATACTATCATTCATTCTGCATCAGCAGAATGAAACTGATACTGGGAAATTAAGTTAGCAAGAATAAAGTATTTCTTCCGAAGCAGCCAAGGAAACCCCCCAGAGTTCCACCCTGATATTTTTCCTTTTCAGTTTATGGCTCCCAGGCTGGTACAAACCATCTGTTTCTAAGCTTCCAAATTTGATTTAATTATTTCCTCTTTGGAGCTCTCCCACTGAACTCACAGCTATGTGCAGAATTCTGTAAGAGCTCTGCTGCATACATAAATAAAACTACATTATCCTAGCTTTGTGGTAGTTACATAAGAATTGCCCCGTTATGAAAGCAAATCTATTTCTTTAAATAAATCTGATTTATTTTAATTAAAAAACAATTTAGCTAGAGATTTTCAGAATTAATTTCTGTAAAGGCTTTTTAAGTGTCTATTTTCTCTGCTAGAAACTATAAATACTCTTAAAACTCTGAGAACAATGATATGTTGTGTAGTTATTTGAGGATAGAAGCATTGTGCTATTCTATAAAGATGCACTCATACTCCTTTTAAGAAATACAATAATCATAGAACTCTCAACAGATAATCTTGACACGTGCACACACTGTCAAATGGCAGTATTACATTACATCCTCCTTCTCCAGATGTCTCAGTACTTTTTTTCAGATTGTTCCACAACTTTGGATCAGTAGGTCTTCTAGAGATATAAGAAAATCTTTGGCAAGCAAAGGCAGTAGAAACTACCACTGCTCATACATTCTTTTCTGCCACGCTGAGCAGGAAGCCCGCTCTTAATTGTTGGTACATATTTCCAGCTGAACACAAAAAATGGTATATACTTGTTCAGTCAGGCTTAAGTCAGAGCAGTAACAAAAATCAGACCTAGGAATAGGGAACTTCCCGTGCAAGGAGAAATACCTAGAATTTGTCCACTCCATATCTGCAGGAGTGAATGTCTGCCTGAACTGAGATAACACAATTGCTCTGCTAAAGTCAGAATGTTAGCAAGGATAACTGGTAGCCATTCAGGAAAAAAAAAAAAAAAACAAAACAGAAACAACAATCAAATCTATGTACGTTTTACTGATATTTCATGCAGATAAGCTAGTTTAATGGTAGCACTTGAATGAATTATCAATGACTTAAGCTTAATAAGTATTATCAAATTTCTGAGAAATGGCAAATCAAACGTAAATGTTCAATGCTGATCTAGAAGCAGATAATGACGTTTTTAACAATGGCAGCTGTTCAGAAACTTAAAAAACAGATATATCTAAAGGCACTAGTCAACTTACTCCTCAATGGCAAGCAAAGATTTAATAACTATCCATAAACACAACAAGGTTTACAGATAGGTAACTTGTTCTAATCTAGGTACCCACTGAAAATTAAAAACAGGAAAAGTATTGTCTCAAATGAAGTTCTGAAATCAGATGCCATGTATTTAATGACAACTTAACAGACACTGACACACTATCATAGAATAATTTAGGGCACTCTGGAGGTCACCTAGTCTCACCTCCTGCACAAAGCAGGGCTCGCTTCAAAGTCAGAGCAGGGTTGCTCAGGGCTGTGTCCAGCTGAGCTCTGAAAATCCCCAGGGACGGAGATTCTTCTGCTTCTCTGGGCAACCTGTTCCAAAGCTGAACCACCCTCACAGTGAAGAATTTTTCATGATGTTCAAACTTCCCTTGTTGCAGCTTGTAACTGTTGACTCTTATTCTTCACTGTGCACCTCTGAGTAAAATCTGTCTCCATCACTGCTGTAATCCCCTTAGAGGCTTCAAGACTATTAGGTCCCTCCTTGGCATCTCCTTCTCCAGGCTAAATAAGCGCAGTTCCTTTAGCTCCTCCTCATAGCTCATACTATCCAGCCACCTCCCTACCTTGCTTGCCCCTATCCTGGATTTGCTCCGGTTCATATACATCTGCTTTGACTGGAGAAACTGAACACATATTCCAGATGTGGCCTCAGGAGAGAGCCAAGCAGAAGGGAGTGACCACTCCTCAGTCACCTGGCTGGTTGCTTTCTACTTGAGCCCGGAGGGTCTTTAGCCTTCATTGCCATAAGGGCACACGGCAGACGTTCAATTTGCTGCCCACCAGGAGGCCCAGGATTTTTCTGCGGAGCTGCCAGCTCTCTGGCCAGTCCCCAGCCTGTACTGATGCATGAGCTTGTTCCAGAGCAGGCCTTTGCATTTTGTCTTTGTTGAACTATATGAAATTTGCTGAACGTAACATAAAAAACACAGTTATCATCTGAATACTCACAGGTGTGATAATGCTGAAAGATCATTAAAAGCTCCTTCAGGAACAACAGAAATATCATTTCCGTGTAAAGACCTTAAAAAGAAAATAAACAGAATAATATATATGCATAAAAATCAGGAGGTTAACTTTGCAAATTTCATCTTTAGTAAACAGTTTTCAGCTTTTCACATTTTTTTTCTTCCAGCTCCTCAGTGTTTCCAGCTGTTGGGTTTTTTTAAGCTCTAACTGGCAGCCTACTCATCACTTGATTTTTTTCATCCTGATTTTTCATAAGATATGTTAGTGATTCTTTTTAAATTGAAAGAATAAMGGTCAGTAAAAGTAGGCACACTTCTGCAAAATATCAATTGGATTTAGGGATAGCAGAAGAGTTGTTATTTCTGACTTTTTCAGCAATTCCCTGAAATTCCCATTGATTATGTTCATACCTTTTTTTTAATCTTTCATGGATTCATGGAAAATACAGGCATTGACTGTTCATTAATGTAAGTATTAAGGTTCTTGCCTTAATTTGATAGTAAAGTTAAAGAACTAAAGACCTTATTAAGCATCAATACCGGCACTAGTGTTCTCTCTCCTGTAGCAAACCTGCACGAAAGTATCTCTCCTTTTCTATAAATTCATTCAGTTACAGGTATATCTAACACATATAGAATTATGGTTCTTGAAATTACCCATATTTATATAAAATAATTGACATTATATGAGCACACTTAAATAATGCCATGCTTGAGACATTTAATCCCACTAAGCCATTAAATGGTTATAAATTACCCAAATGGAGGCAAAAATTACATGTTCTGCTGGAGACTTTTGAGAAAGAATTTTTGCAGTTTTGTGGTTTTTTTCTTAATGACAAACTGAAGCTGTAAGCTAGACTGACTGTTCTTTATTTTCCTTTGTCCCTTTTTGTGCCCTGTCAACCATGTTTTTCCTAGTAGTAAAATGGAAAGTTTTCTTGGAACCAAAAAGTAATTTTACTGATTTTCAATAGTAAACCATGATGTAAAGGTTTTGGAAATACTCCCATATTAAATGAAACAGCAAAGAAAGAAATTTATTATTGGAATAAAAATATTCAAAATTCAACTGCAAAATCCCCTCATATATACTGAGGAATTTATGCATATGGCATTTTTGTTGGACTTTAATGCTTATAACAAGGAAGAACATAACACAAAAAAGAAACACAGCCAAGATTAAAAAGCAGAAAAGAAAAAAATGTATGTCTGTATAATACAATGTTGTCCAGGGTCATATAACGTCTTGTGCAGCATTTTGAGAGTATACTTCCCCAGAATGAAGCCACTTAGATTTTTAAGGCTACGTAATTGTCACTTCTGAAATACTTGGTAGGTTTTAAAATCTAGTAACTTCCTACAGATTTGCTATCTGTTGTACACAAATAAAAATTCTGGAAAATAGCAATGGTTAAAAAATAATACTTACAACAACCTAAGTGATTTCAATCCATCAAAAGTCCGTGCAGGGATACACCTCAGGCGGTTGTAACTAAGAATTCTGAAAATATATAAAATACTGTGAGCAAATATATCATCCATTCAGTAAACAGTGCAGAGCATGACCAAAACCAGCTTTTGCACACATAGCTAGTTAGGAAACAAGTTATTTTACAGCCTCCACAACAAGCAAGCTTTAATATCAACTAAATGCCCTTTCTTTCCAAAACAAAAAAACCCCACTGTAATGCTTCCAAAGAGTCACTGTTACATGTTTAAACTTACAAGGTGAGCAGCTGAGTCATGTTGCTGAAGCTCTGATTAGAAAGAGTGCTGATTCTGTTGTTACTTAAATCTCTATAAAAAATAAATTCAGAAATTCAGACCTTAAAATGACCGCCCCAGACCTGAAACACTGTAAGTTAAACTGACAGACACATTATTTTTATTAGTAGAAGTAGTATCATCATTGGTATCAATATTTAAAGCAGCACATATTTTTATTTTCACATGCCATATACAAGCCCAGCAAGTGTTTAGCTTGATCAACGAAAAGCATTTTCATTTCAACACAGATGAAAAAGCAGCGCAATGCATTCTTATACAAGAGCAATGTCCATCATGCTACTGAGTTAATAATGCAATCCTACATGAACGCAAGTATAGAAATTAAAGTGATGTTTTAAAGCGGAAATAATTCTAATTATGTCCCTAATGACACCTGAGTAACTATCATCTAATACTCTACTTAACACTTATATGCTGAAGACACCAAAGCCCACAGCTATTATTATAAAGAACGCTATCTAAGATTTATGGAGAAAGCCTTAACATCTTTCTTGTTGTTCAATATTCTAATGAATAAAATCTTAAGCATAAGTATGATGAAAGCTGGAGTAGTATGCTTGTAGCTTCAAAGATAGTAGCTTCAAAGAAGCTTTGAAGAAGCTGTATTAAATGTGAATACTGCTTGTTCTTTATTCTCATATTGTGCTTTAGTTTTCATTTTATGTTGACTATTTCACTATTGTTTACTGTAATTTGTGGTGAAATATAGCATTTGTTTCTGAGGGGATCTTGGTATCTTGAGTACTGCTGAATAGCTATGCAATATACATATTTCTCCCCTTGAAATTTCATGAAAGCATGTAAGACAATTGACTCATAATAATAAACATATTAGGCAAGTATAACAGAGCAATCTATTCAAAAGAGAAAGAAAAAGTTAGATATAAACAAATTTCCTTGCTAATCTGGAACTCAGGAGACTCATATGCAATTCCTTGTTTGGCCACAGAAGTACTATGCATAGTGTTTTGGTTTTCCAAACACAGCTGAGGAACATTCTCAACTTCATAACAGCAGTATGAGGTTACATTCAGAAGAGATTACAATAATGTGCCCCAAGGGTCTGATAAATAGAGACTGTTAATACTCATCTTATTTGAATTTTATTTATTGTTCAACTATCATTTATTGTATTACATTTGTCTGCTAAATTGTTTGTGTGTATTTTCTGATTAGGAGGGAAAGTTATAAGATTTCTGGCTGCGTTTGTCAAAAATAGTCCATGAATACCTAACCTCTGTGATAGAAGCCTTGTCAATATGACTCTAATTAACCTCATCTCTAGACATACATCCAGTCCCCACTGATACTGTTACTGCACACAGTCCAATCTATATGCTTGCTTCTTGTACTGAGGTTCCAAAGTTTATAGTTTCTGTGTGCTGCAAGTTAGATCTTGTATAACTTCCCTAAACAATCCACAGAGATTTCCTATAGGTTCTATGCTGTATACATTCGAGAATATTGCAAGGGTTTTTTTCCTGATGTTATTTGCAAAATACAAAAAGTTTTGGAAACATGTTTTTTCTAAATTTGTGACCATGACCACTTTTGTCTCGCATGAGGTAAATAAAGGAAATCAAGCTCTTGTTTTTGAATGCCAAACCATTTTCAATTTTTGCAGCAAAGCTCTAAACTCAGTCAAAAAGAAATGTAAGGGATTTTGTTACTCCCCTCCACTTTTTATTCTGATTATAATGAAACCACAAACTGCTTTCAGAATGTTACACAGTCCAACCTCAGCTGGTATAAATTTTTATAGTCCTAACGAAGGCCATGGAATTACAGCCATTTACATCGACAGTCTTTCTGTTTCTCTCACCGTACCCTTACAATGTACAGAAATCATATTCAAATCATTCATGAAGTAGAGGTAATAAATTTTGGAGCAGCTAGTGATTTGCCTCAAATCACAGAGTGAGTCAGCAATAGAGTTGGGAGTAAGGCGTTCTACACAAGCTCTCTTCTTCAGTCACTAAACCATATCTTGTGGGAGAAACAGAAGGGGTTACATTCAAGTGTTACAACAGCTGTATGTGCTATTCCTATGTGAAGCATACCACGGAGTGAAGCATATCACAGAATGTTTCTTTTGTAAATGAAATAATTCTAGTGCCTTTATGGAGCTGCGTAACAAAATGCTGTATTACCATAACACATTTTGCAAGATCTTACATCTCTTTTCAGTTTAACTATCATTTCTGCTTATTTACTTTGTGATGTAATCACTGGAATTAAATGCCGCTGTTCATAAAATGTGACCGAGTATATTATATGTAGGACGTGATAAGTAGAATAAAATATCCTCCATTATAAAATGTGATTGGGTATTATGTTTGCTAAAATATACGATACATTTTCTGGTTTTTTTCTTATAACTAAACCCAGGTATAATGGAGTAGGGTTGTTTGGTTTGGTTTTGTTTTTTTCATTCCAGTAGAGAATGTTGCCCTAAAACTACTTACATGAGTGTTAAATGCTTGTAGTTGGAAAGCTCTTTTGGAACAAGGGTAAACTGATTTCCATCCAAATAACTAAAACAGAAAAATAAAACATAGAGCATTATTTTTTTCATTATAACAGTAGCATCCCCATCCACTAATCTTAGAATCCAACAGTAAAGTTAATAACAAATGAACACACAGTATTTCCGTTTTACAAGAAACCTTGCTTAGAAGTTTTGAGAGACACAACTGAGGACCTGTAGCCCAAGATCCAAATGCTATTGTATCAGATATTAGGAACATTATGAAGTAACAGTAATAACAACCAACTCTGACATAGTACTTTCTACTATTTCGTAAAGACTTTGCAAAATGAGGTCTTTATCATCTCCATTTCACACGCACCTACAGGTGAAAAGTAAATCTGACTTCTGCAAGTCACACTAAGTGTGGATTTTGAGCTATTGTAAATGGAAACAGACCTTGACATTGCAGAGGTAGTCCTTTACAGTAGAAACAGCACGGGCTGGTCTCAGCTCTAACAGCATTTGTCTTGCCTGCAGTTCAGGTCACCTTCCCTAATTTCTCCCTGTATATCTCATGATATATCAGGCATGACATACTATGAGCATGTTCCTATGGAGTACATTAGGAACTAAAGACAGTAATCAATTACCCTTCACTAGAAAAGTTAGGTTATTTTTTTCTTTGTAGGTTTACAGCTCCTGTATTATATTGCTTGCTCTTCTTCCATGCTCATAATTCTCAGTAACAGACTTGTTCATCCTTAGAGTTAACAGGTGCAGAGCCATCAAACTGTATCGGCACCTGAGTTACAGGCAAAGGAAGGTAACAAGCCTCGCCTAAAAAGCTTCCAGTGTGCAGCCAGGCAGTACAAAGTGCGAGTGGAGGGGCTCTTCATGTAACCAGGGCGAGTACTTTAGAGATGATAAGAAGTGCTGAATTTACCTGATTCTCTGGAATGGAGCAGACAGTGGCAGGAAGATTAAAGGTCTTTAGTTTCTCAACTGGGGCAAGTGACTTGCTGATGGTGGTATTATGGTGGTATTACTTGTGTCTCCTGGAACCCAAGTAAAAACTACACCCTCATTATCCCTATACAAAGAAGATATTTTAGCCATCCAAATACTTGGAACACACTTGAGTTAAGAGCAGCTTCTGATACAGACATTCTCAGATTAATTTTGAGCTTAATGTCTTTAAGTATGCTGCAGCATCTTTGGAAACTTTTGTTTTGACTAACTGGATGGGCTGAAACACAGTTAAACTTAATGGAATAACTATTTACATCTAATCAAAAAGCTTTTTCTTTCTTTTTTTTGTTTTTTTTTTTGCTGTTTTTCCCTTTGACCATGCTTTCCTTAGGGCTGCTTGCCAAATCCAAAATATGTATCTCAACAAGTTTTATGCTTACACTATGTTAATGGTTTTACATAAATGGTGGTGAATGAAGCATGGGCTCATATACTTGATTATTAAAAAAGAAACCAATAACATTTAAACTTTTTTGAATGAGTTTTCTGAGAAAATTCTTTTATCAACAGATAAATTAGGATATATTGCTTTAGCTTCATTAGAACTGAAGTACTACAAGTATCCACTTGGCTGATAAAAATTCCTCCTTGTTCAAATGAAGCAACTATTAAGATATTTTATAAAACACATTAAGAGTACATCTTGGAAGGGTTATGCATGCTAATGAACAAGAAGAATCAATCAGTATGCAACTGCTAACAGGAACCACCTCCATTATCCTTTTGAAATGATGCTAAATTGCATGCTTAGACAGTAATTAAAGCATACAAAATTGTACACAAATGAGTTTTCAGTCACAGTCAGGGTTCCACTTGCACTTCCAAAAGTATCTCTCTAGCTCCTTAATTTTACATTGCATTGATGCCCTTACATTGTCAAATTGTACTTACTAGGCCAGACTATATTTAATTAAGTCATCTTATATTCGAGAAAAAACAACACCACCAAAACCTAATGAAATAAGTTATAGGTTTATATAGCTGTGTACTAATTTGAGTTCTTAATAATTTCTCTTCATCAATGGCTAAAGCTTTTGGAAGCTATTAAGCACCAAACTAGTGGTGGACATTTCAGAATCTTCTATGTAATACCACATGGTAAAAAAATAAAACTGTTTTAGTGACTTAAGTTATGATTTCTTCTGAAAAAGCACTACATTAATCAGTCATTATGAAGCATTAGTACTTTAATATTAATACTTGTCATATGTAATGCAAACCCAACTTTTTTCCTTGTTAACAATTTCTATTTCTTTCAATCTTGAACCTATCTGATCAAGACTCAAAACAGATGAATAACCCAATTTGTAGGTTTAAATTTTCCCTTTCATAATGCATAAAAATTAACTCATCTAGCCTTATGAGTAGCTTATTCAGTTATTATCTTCAAACAATATGTGAGGTAGCAAGCTCTTTTTTACATCAAGGTTACTGTCCATCTGCATATTCAAATTATTATCTTTTCATAAATTGCAATCTTAACTATTTTTCTCATATAAAAATGTATCAAGAGATTAATAAAATATCCCAGACTGTATAAGACTGCCTATATTAAAAGTAAGACTTTTTATTAAAACCAGTCTTTTTGAAATATCACAAAAACATGTTTATTATGAAAATATGCAAACACATTAATAGTTTTGTTTTCTTTTTGCTTTTCATGTAATTGAACTTCTTCATTCCTTCCTAAACAGTGACCATAGATTAATCAGATTCACTGTTGCCCATAATTTGACCCATTGCCATATGATGGGTTATTTGTAATATAACATATATATGTAATATATTACGTATATGTAATACTATATATATATATATATAAAATAATTACATTGTTATACATAAGTGGAGAAGAGAAGGCTCCACGGGCGCCTACAAGAAAGCTGGAGAGGGCTTGTTACTTGTTACAAAGACATGTAGTGGTAGGACAAGGGGCAATGGCTTTAAACTGAAAGAAGGTAGATTTAGATTAGCTATAAGGAAGAAACTCTTCACTGTGAGGGTGGTGAGGCACCGGCACAGGTTTTCCAGAGAAGTTGTGGATGCCCCATCCCTGGAAGTGTTCAAGGCCAGGTTGGACGGGGCTTTGCGCAACCTGGTCTAGTGGAAGATGTCCCTACCCATGGCAGGGGGGTTAGAATTAGATGATCTTTAAGGTTCCTTCCAACCCAAACCATTCTATGATTCTGTGATATCCACATTCAGTTATATGATGGTTCAGTGTTGGGGATATAAATTCTGAGAGTGATTACAATTTTATATACATATATTTTTAAAGCTTTTCAGTAACAGATAGTTCTTAGAGTGTTTTGGGACTTACAGATTATTGCTAATTCAAACAACCTCAAATTTCTCAAGATACTGTGCAAGTCTTTATATCTATACAGCGGTATATTAATAAATTTCAATTGATCTACTGAATCCAATTCTTTGTTTTCTTCTCGCTCATTCTTGAACCTGACAATATAAATCTGACGATTTTCATAAGAGGGAAAAAAGTGTGCCACTTACAGTTCAGTTACATCTTTTGGGATGCCTTTAGGCAAAGCTTTTAGGCCTTTGTTGCTGCAGCGAACTACCGTGTCTAGACAAGTACATTCTGCAGGACAGCGGGACAGTGGAGAGCAGCTATTGTCATCATTTCCTGGTTAATAAAAACAAACAGATGCTAGGCTTGCTATACAAATGTCACTTCAGTATTGGCAATAATATCCCACCTGGAATTCCCATAAGCAAACACGGTATTTCTATATTATGATATCTCTTTGTAGGGAAAACTTTAAGTCATCTCTGTAAACCATTGCTCTGAGAATTTATATTTCAAGTGACGCTTTATGTAGTACAACGGTGTTTTACTAGGAAAAATTTGAACTACAAATGTTGAACTACAACATTTGATCAATTTATTTAATTTCTATATTATCTCTAAATTATGATTTACAGTACTGAACATAGGCAAGAAAAACTTTTGAAAACATATATACGATAGCCGTGTACTTGCTGATCATCCAAAAATGGGTGGAAAATTTTTAAACTGAGATAGAAACTGAGCATGAAGCGCAGATCAAGTTATTTTAAGCATAGCACTTTGGGATCATATGCAGCTATACATATGAAAGCTGAAATTATAAAATGTTCAAATATTAGTTTTCTTACCATCATCGCATGTAAAATCCTGAATTGCCACATCCTGGATAGGAATCTCTTTGAGGAAGTAGGGTTTCTGGCAGCGAGGGTTCCCCGTCACAATGCGTTTCTTCCTTAGCCAGTCTCCAAGCCACGCGAGATGGCAGTTGCAGTTGAAGGGATTGGCCAAGAGGTTTCTGAGAATCACAGGAAAGTTTACTTCAGATGATACTGATTTTTCATCCCAAGTATTATATTTCTATTTTCAAAAAGCTAAGCTTAAATACCATTCTTCAAACAGTACAATGTACAAACCATAGGTGAAAGCTGTAATTTAGGCTCTGTGTGGTGAATCTTGATATAACTCGTTTAGAAATAATTTAAAACTGTCAAAGACCTGACTTCTTGTCAAGCCACTCTGTACTGATAATGCAATAATTTCATATAGAGATGAAGGCTGATTACTTTGCATTATTAGCTTTAACCTGACAACAGCTATTCCATTAATTTGTCATCTCAAGATTTCCATCTTTTATTTGCTCCAGAGAATAAGTTTCCTATCTGAAGTGACAGCTAAGTTGATTACATGCCAGTTATAAAAATGAATTTACATCTAGAAGTCTCAGTACTTTTGGCATCTCCTTACTTCAGCACAAACCTATTGACAATTCCATTATTTATAAACATGCCATCCTTAATATGCACAAATTAGTCACTTGGTGCGAAGTGTCACTTTTTATGTAAAAAGGGGATTAAGTACTTTCCTGAATGATGCTACCTACAAAAAGCATTTCTTCAGTAAACAGAATAGCAGATTCGCCCACCGTTTTCCTTTCCCTTAAATTCCATCATATTTAAACAAAAAAGGGATGCTTCTTTTTACAGAAAATGAGACTGAAGTTTCATTATAAAACATGTATGAATTAAGATTCTCAGTAGGCAGAGGAAATTCAAGATAATAATCGGACGGCACAGTGCAGAAACACAGACAACGTGGTGATTCGACCAGCTGCGATCGTGCCACGCCTATCCAAAATGTTTCTACCCTGGCTCAGACTGGTGGGCTTCTGCGAGGGGGGTCACCAGGACATTTTTCCTGCCTTCTCAGGCACTTCTGGAAACCAGTCCAGTGCTGCATTAAAGGGCACCATGAAAACATACTCTTCTCGCGTCCAAGATTGTCCAGAAAACAAACTTTCTTAAAAATCCCTCTATGAACTCTTTTTTCCCCTTAACTTTACCTCACGCTGCGAAATTATACAGTAAACCATTAACAGAAACGTCCCCAAAACGTCAGAGGTTTAAACTTGGGTAAGGTAAAACACGAACGTGACTTACAACGTAGAGAGGGAATGCAGGGTATCGAAGGAGCCGGGTGCCACGGTGGTGATCTGGTTGTCGTACAGCGAGAGCAGGCGGACTGAGCTCAGGCCCGTGAAGCTGTCGTTTCCCACACAGCTCACGCGGTTGCTCCTCAGCATCCTGAGAAAGGAAGGACCAGCATTTCTTAGCTTAGCTCGAGCAGGGGCCGGACCTGAAGTGGTGTCCTGAGCAGGGGCTRAGGGGTATGACTCCGAAAGGACTGCTACCAGTGGAAGAACCACACGTGCAGTGACTGTGCACCTCGCTGAAGGGACTGAGAGCAGTGTGCGTGGGGGGGACTGGAAAACAGAAAGGTGGGTGGGTAGGCTTCACAGAGGCAAGGGGTGTTTCCCCTAAGCATTTGTGGTTTTGCTTCTTTCAATACCAGAATCAGAAATTATGAGTTTGTTAATTGACAATAAATTAAATTGATTGGAATTCCCCAAATCAGAGATCCACAGCAGTCCCCTCTTCATGTTTCCAAGCCTAATGACTCCAGAACTGCTATTTACATGGAGCAGAAGGTTGTGCTGGCTGACCTCCTCCTGAGGCCTCTTCATCCTGGATTTTCTTAGGATCAACTCTAGAAACCACTTCTACTACATTCTCAAGTGTTTCAATTAAATGAAATCATTTACCCTGACTCCTCCTCATCATTACTCTAAGATTTAGTAAAAATTTCAGAATACTAAGCAAGAAACACCTATTCTAAAATCTTTCATATTTCTGTAAATCATACGAGCTTTGAAGTTTGCTGTTTTCCTACCTGTCCATCAATAAACAAATACTTTTTTTTCCCACACTCTTGTCTAAGAATAGCTGCTTCTAACAATTTTAGCAGCTTTAAATGATAGGCCTGATTTATTAAAAATACCTAATGTCTGTGGACAGCTGAAGCCCCAAAGACCATTTAATCTTGGCTCTGCTCTGCTGATCAGAAGGACAGGCTCTCTGAAGAAGGCCAAGAAGCTGTGGATTGTATAAACATCTTTTTTTGAGTGGAAAGAGCTAAACTGCCTCCATGGAAAGAACGAAATGAGTTCAAGCTATAGCACTTCTACTCCTCCCTTCACTGTTGAAATGACATTAAAATTACTTAGGAGAGAATCATTTCCCACATTGCAATATCCACTAGAATAATTTTTTCCTCTAGCAAAATTCCCAGTAACGGTTGAGCTGAATTGAATCAGACTCCATTATGGAAAATGTGTAATTCCCATGCAAAATTCTGTTACTTTGAAGCAGATGATTATTCCCATTTCCATTTCTGCAGTTGGATGTTTACCCATTCTCAACTGCTTCATCATTTTAGAGGACTCATAATTTCTGTAGTCAAGTAACCACAAAGAAGAATTTCAGCTATGCTATATCTATAATTAATAATTAATGAATTCATATATTGTATGATAACTTGTTGTAAAATAGGAACAAAAACTAAGATATGCTTGAATAATCCATAGCTAATCCTCCAAAATAAAAATTTTTAGGACAGATAGAATATTACTTTAAAAAATACCTGGCAGAAAGGAAGACTAAAAACACCCAAACAATTACACTTACAGTGTTTTGAGACTTTCTAGTCCTTTGAACATTTTGTGTCGAACACTTTCCAAGCGGTTGCTAGTGAGCAATAGTTCATTCACACCAGAGGCTCCGTCAAATGCTCCTTCTTCGATATCGGTAATCTTGTTATTGCTCAGGTTTCTATTACGTGTTAACAGAAACAGAGAAAAATATGTTTTCTTTTTTAAATACCCTAAACTAACTGTTAAATGCTGCAGACTGCATAGATTTCAAGACACTGAGTTATTGTGTAAAAGCAACAAATATATTGTTCAACTTCAAAACAATAAAAGCAAAATTCAATGCCCTGCTAACTAAAGAAGTAAAGATTTTTAAAGCAATCTTGGGAAGGTGTTTTTAAATAATGGCAATTACGCAGTCCATGCTGCTACCACACAAGAACATCTTCCTAATTTTGAATGTTGTCAGTGACTGTATATTTTTTTCACGTCTTCCGCCCTTGTAGCATTATTAGATGAATTAATAACAAAATGATACTGTATGAGTACCAGCACTACTAACCACTGTGATTTCTTTATTTCATCTCAGTAGACACAAATATGAGAAAACAGTATAAGCAGCAACATATGTAAATGGAATGTGTGAATGTAAACAGTAAATGAAATGTTAATCATTTATGACATTAGTTAAAAAGGAGGTTTTATAAGCACGATAGTTCATTTATCTGCAATTCGCATGCAAAGCCAATCAAAATGTGGGAAAATGACCTAAAATACTGCCAAAATATTTAGTGTTGAAATATGGAAATTGCATCCCAAATGGGTAGTATCTGTACTATATATACAAAAGCATACATACTCAACAACACCTATTTTCTTAAAGATTTTTCATGTTATTCTTGCCTCCTTTTGTTTGTTTCGTATAACTATTTATACATATTACAGAAGTACATATCTACACACTAAACAGTGTTATAATACACTAGTGATTTTTAAAAAGCTCTCAAAAATGCTCTGACACAATGTAAAATGAAGTGAAGCTAAAACCTTTTTATTTGATGGAATTAATGGTGTTGGGAAGAAAATCAAACATTATTTGATGCAACTTCTAGAACAGCACTTTACTGGTTCAAATCAAGAAGATACTATTTGTTAGAACAAAAATTCATACACTTGCCAGAACGAACTGGTGCCATTATCTAAGATACAGAAAACAAGGAGTTGTGGCTTAATCTTGAGTGCTGACTACTCATCTCTAGCCTAGCTGTAATTTAACATACACTTTGCCCGTGATGAAGGATACAATCATCGCTTTCATTTAGTTTCACAGTGGAGCTGTTCAGTCTCCTGCAAGGTGCTGCACAAGACTGGAAGGAAGAAACTCATTATTTCTCATCTCAGCTGGCTTATCCATGTCAAGCCCTTAGTTCCCTAAAATCTTATTTGTTCCTGGTGTAACATGGATACTACTTCACCCACTTCACAGGGATATTTTAAGGATTAATGTTGCATAGCTAATCAATGATGCAGTACATATACGTGCTTTATTACTGATGAACCATCAAATCAATTAAACATTTAGGCCCCAATTTTTCAATGTCATCTGTGCAGAAAGACCTTTGCACCTATTTGAACCTCCAGAAGAAATATGAGCTCCACAAAAATACAGAATTCACTCATATTGGTTTCTCTGTAACATCACTTCCTCACTGCTTTCCAGTCATACTTAACCAGTCACTATTATTCTCTAAATTGAAGAAAGTTGTAACAACTGATAACTATACTAGGAAGATATGGAACAGTATTATTAAAAATGTTAACTTTCTATTAACATTTTCTCAATTTTGTTCCTCCTCAATTATCCAGATTTCAAAGCTCTTGGGAGTTCCAGTAGACAGCTACACTAAGACTGATTAATATTCTTCCTTTTCTTTCTTTCGTCTTGAACACCTCCTCAACTAAAAAGCAGCAAACTAGCTTTAGATGACATGAAATGTTTATTAAGCTACCTTTATAGCCTGAAAATATGTAATTACTGACAGTATATTCTCTTTTCCCTGTTTTTCTTAAATATGAAGAACTGATATATATGTGTGCATGCGTGTGTATGCTTGTGTATGTATGCCACATCAAGTATTTTATTTATTTTAAAGGCACTCTGTAGCTGTAAAAAGTGCTGATCTGAGATCCTTGAGGAATGAAGAAAACGGGGTATCTACTGTATAGCACTGCTGTGCCAGTAGTGTGTGCCAGAATTCCTACATTCTTTTTTTAAGTATCTCAGCCCAGTCTGAAGTGGCAACGTGTACTCAAGTGGATAGGTCAAAAGCAAAGTTGTTTTTTGTTTCTTTTTTTTTTTTTTTAATCTTTGTCTATTAACTAAAAGAATCAGTAATAAGTATTTAACTAATTGTGATCATGACAGCTGCCAGTAAGTTTAAATAATACTATTGCTCCCCTTGAGATTTTGGTCACTAGTAATCTAGACTGACCTTTTACAAATGGTAGTAACGTAATGGTACCATTCAAAAAGCAGTTCATCATTTTCATTAATCTGATCTATTTTGACTTGGATTTTTCTTCACTTACTATTTATATTCGGAACTAATCCTGAAGAGATTGAGCACAGAGTCACTAGGTCTAACTAAATGATCTATCCTCAAATATGTCTTTTACAGAAGTGAAAGAAAAGCTTTTCATAGATTTATTTTTAGTAACAGCTGCAACTGGTAAGATTATAAACTCCTCTTAGAACATGAACTGTGAACATGGACTTACATGGATGAGCTATCAAACCATTTTTTTCTCAGTCATTTAATCTTGATATTCCCCTCATCTAATGACAGTTTAATGAAGCACAGAATCAAAGGCATGTCTTGAATGTGCTGAAAGAGGCAAAATTGCCTGGTTAGGGAGTAGTACAGGAAGTTAAAAAAGATTCCTGGAACCTTTTTTGAGCAGCTTATACTGTGAGCTCCCTGCTGTGGCTGCATAACAGACCAGCTGGCTGGACACTGCAGTGAAGGTGCCGGAGCTATACACCATGAGAAGTTGTTACTGGCAGTGCCTAGTCCCATAGAGAAGAGCTGCCAACTCTGATCTACCTCAGTGATTAATTTATACCCATTCTTGATTTTTGATTAGAATATACTGAATCTTTTATAGATAAGAACTAAGAAAGGTGGAGAAACACAACAAGGAGTTAATGTGCTAATAGACCAGGTTACTGAAGTTGTACTTACATCTTACGCAGCTGAGGAAGTTTCTTAAAGATTCCAGTAGCTTCCAGGACTGAAAATTCATTGTTATTTAGTCGCCTACAAGAAATGACATCAATTTCAGAAAAAAATATTCAGGCATTGGTACAGAATGTTCCACACTAAGTAAGCTTTTCAGACTGGTTTAACTGAATAGCTGGTATTCAACTGGTAGCTGAAGAACAATTCTGTAYATACTGACATTTCTAATCCTGGTAATTCCTGTGAATGAACATTCTCGTTAGTTAAACTTAGGCATACATAAGACATACAGAATCAAAACCAGATCACAAAATATCATACAACTAAAAGAAGATGTTTTTAATTTTTCTTTTAAGGGAAGAAAAACAAAAATGTAACTAAGGAAGGATTCTATGGCAACTTATAAATAAAAATCTTTAAGAAGTACATATAAACCACTGAAGATTAGTTTACTGTTCTTTAAAGGATATCAGGTGGGGTCTGCCAGAGATCTGGAGGTGCTCACAGAACACTATTTGCAAGAATGAAATAATTACTTTATGCTCAATGCTTCTTTTGAATAGGGACTGAAACACACTGCATAGGTCTTCCCATAAATTTAAAACCACTTCTCTGACCATGGTTTGTCTTCAGACCACTACACCTAACACACATAAATTGCATAAGGAAGCATTAAATGCTGCTTTTTAACACTACAAGGAAGTATACAATGAGCAACAAATACTAGCTGTATACTGATCTTTCCTGCCCAGGTATCAAGGTTGTTCCAGCATAGTATACCTTTAGCAGCTGCTAGGTTAGCAGACCATCTATATTTCAAAAAATATTTGCACTGACCCAGTATTCCCTATTTCCTCTCTTGAAAAGAAAACGGAAATTATGAGTCTTAGATTCTTTATATGTTTTAATGGAGTCATCATATTAAGGAAGGGAGTCTGTTCAGCTTTTATTTAGAGATCTTAAATAGGAAGGAAAAGAGATGACTGACAAGATCACTGTGAAATGAAATTCAGCATAATTCTAAACCCAGAAYGCTTTTCAGAATTGCCTTATTGCAAGACAAGATTAAAAAAACCCTAGAAAATAAAAGAAAGCTGCTCGTTCATCCTTCCTTCCTGCTCGTTCTCAGTGATAGCCAGAAGGGAAATTAAGGTTGTAAATCTGAAGGCATGGCTGTACAATACAATACAAGTTTCAGCACGGAACCAAACTGAGGGAAGACAGGAAGAGATTTTTGGATATACATGGAACATTTGTATACCACACTGAAGTACAAGGAACATGAATTTCAAAAGATGCTACCACCTCTGAAAATCAGCTGGATGACTTAATGTGATTTTTAGTGGGACCATATCAAATTAATTTTTTCACAGTGTCAATTAATGAAGTTACATCATCATTGTAAACAGCCTTTTTTTTCCTGTCCATCAACAATGGAAGCACCAAGTGTTCTATAAATGCTGACATTTTCAAATACTTTTCAAGTGCTATATCATCTAGTAGAATGACTTGTTTGTGAAAACATTTATTGATTCTAATAATTCTTCCTTGCTGTGCTCTACTGCAAACATTTCTAACCCAATGAAAAAGACAAACAATTTGATCCTTTCCACTTTGCAACAACCTTTTACATATTAAAAATAATTTACTTTGTCACTCCCTCAAGTTTCCTTCACACAAATGCATTCAATCTTTTCAATTGTTCCTCGGAAGTCTTCTTTTCTAGATGATTCTTGTTCTCCTTGAAATTTTTTCCAAGTGAGCCACATCCATCCTGAAGAGTGAAGCCCTTGACGCAGTATTTCAGCTGATATTTTACTATTGTAATGTACAGTAAAACAAGTATTTCATATAACTTACATACTACACTCCTGTACATACATCCCAAAATGAAATTTGTAGCAGTGCCCAATGGCACTCCTTCATCTTTAATACGTATGATAACACCACCATAGCCTTTTCTCTTGAACTACTTGCTGGTTATTCCTCAATCTTGTATTGGTGGTGCTAATTAGTCCTACCTAATGTCATATGTAGAATTTGAATTTTCATTTTATTTAAACTAGCCTTAGTCTACTATCAATATTACAGAACAATTTCAAGAATTTTCCATGTGTTTTGAAGATTTTCCATGTTTGAGAAGTTTCTCCACACTTCTCTATGATGGAAAAGAAGCATGGGTTGAATCACTGTACTGTGTTTGGTTAAAACTAGCACAAATCGTATCTTCTCTGTAACTTTGTGTATATGGTGGTATCACAAATCATGCATCATCACTGAGGGTAGATCCAAAAATAAAGGGACATCAAGAGTTACAAATGATGGGTTTGTGGTCAGAGGAATGACCACATGGATCCCATGGCATTTCTATGGCTGGAGATTGCTGGCTTTAGATCTGGAATTGTTAAATACTTGTGCAAGAAGTTTTCATTCTATTATCATGGTAAATGACATCACACACAGAGGAATCAAAATTATTACAGATGACTGGAAAATTAACAGATGTGGTGGTATCTTCGTTCTGGATCTTAATATCATTGTTTTTTGAGCCCAGTGCTCTTTACTGGTAAAGACAATAATGATAGTTGTTACCTGTCAATTACTGGATCATGAAAAGGATCTTAAAAATACTTGTATCTGATTTATTCAAAGAAAAGTACTGAAATGTCATTCTCAAAACAACAAGTAAACAAAGMAGCATTTGATGATGATGTCTAAATATTCTGTTTGTCTGTTTTATCTGGTGCTTTTTCCTGTTTTACTAATACAATGGGTAAGATATTTACATGTTTTGGTACAATAGCTGAACCTTCCTGGAAGACTATGTACTGCAGTGTTGTTCATTCTTCGAAAACTATCTTGTTAGGATCTGGTATTGTATCAGCTATTTTAAAAACATTACAAAAATTGAACATATAAGACTGAAATTGTTTTTATTTAGTGTTCCTCCTGAGGACTCTAGTTTGAGTGATTTATCAAATGCTTCCTGAATTTTCCTATATATTAGAATGCTACCTGAAAAATATTTTATTTCTGGGGTGCATCTACAGGCTGGTACTTTATCTCAAATACTTCAATGGCAAATTAGACAGACCTTTCACTGGTTTTCTGGAAGACTGTGAGCAAGTGACAAAATAGAAACAGAACAGCACTTGGCTCATTTATAATTTTTTTTCACTTTTTACAATTAAGTATCTGTCTTGAACTGTATTATTATTTTCAGATTTTTTTTAAAAACGATGACTCTGAAGAAATAGGTTTTTTGATGTGATATTATTACTGTTGCAATCTACAGAATCGATGCTCTTTTCCTCACTTTTGATCTTCGTTTCTAAGCTGAGTCTCAGCTCCAAACAACACCCTGCAGAAAATAATCTAGCCTTCCTCATCACTGTTATAGAAGCATCAATGTAATTCTACTCTAGCAAGTATCTTTATCTCAAATTTGGTGGGTAAAAGAAAAGAAAGGCTAACTAGCTGCTCTTCTTGTATATGCCAGTAAATGTTGTGAACTGGAAATCACAGAGTGGCCTTAGAACTAGACTGGGAAGTCCCAAGAGGAGCAACAAAGGCAGTGCATCGAAGACCAGGAATAACAGGAGGAAACAAGAGCTGTAACTTTTGCATCGGTGCGGCAAATACCAGAAGAGTTTATTTAGCTAGAGCAATTGGATTTTTAGAGGAAGTAAAAAAATGCAGGAATAATTCCTCTATCACCTCTGGAATACTTGCAAGGCTGCTGAGATTTTTATTTCTTCAAGACTTGAAGAACAATCTGTACAGCTTATCAAGAAGAATGCTGAATAGTGACTTTGTTACAGTTTAAGACCACCTTACTTGGATAAAGTGCTGGATAGAAATGGGCTCTTTAATGACAAAAAATATAAAAGAAGGAATGATGGAAACTGAGGAGAGGTGGATTCCATCTGGAAGTAAAAGTTCTCATTTTAAATGATTTTAACAGAAGTGAAGGGAAATGGTTAACTTTTGTAACACTCTCAGGGAAATGGTGGATTTTTAATCCACTGATACCTTCAAGCAAGGCTGGATGTTTTCTGAAAGAAGTGCTGTAACCAAACATGAATTATGCTTTAGTGAAACACAGTTTTTTTGTTGACTGAAATTTGAGAGTTTAGGATACACACCGGATGAGGCTTGATGACTTAATTGTTTCTTCTGAATTTAATATGTATGACATAATTATAGAAAGAAAACACTTGACAGTTTATCTTCTACGTGTAAATAAATGAATGTGAAAAACAACAATTAAAGTACTAAATTAAGATTATTATTTCTTCAAAGCAGAGAGAATTAAACATGAATCCTGCTAAGAATCAAGACAATGCATGCTTGTCACTTCAACAACTCCATTTCTCATCTCCTTGTTCAGAAACTATGGTTTTTACAACCATTACTTTATGATCTCCTCCTACACTTTAACCTGTTACCCATTCCATCAGTTTTTATTCTTCAATTCAAGTAATTCTATCTCAAAATATTATAGCATAACATTATATACATTTGACGAGTATTTTCTGACTTCTTGTGGACCTTCCTGCACACTAAAATCTTCTTTCTTTTTCCCTCCTTTTTGGTTCTTCACCATCTATATTGTATCCCTAGCAAATCCTCTATGAAAAAAAAAATAAACCATGTATTTCTCCACTGAAATCTATCTCCCTTTACCCAAGACTGTGTATCAATTTTTTCTTCTCTGACACTACTTTACGAACAGTAAGTCAACAGTGTGAACATGGCCAAAAGCTGAGCTTTGCTCTTCCCACATATGCCACTTTTTCAAATGAATTTGCCATCGTTCTSGGCACAATTAGAATTACCACTCAGATTTGTAATTAGAAGATCACTGAGTTCAACTCCTTCTCCCAGCTCAAAGACAGACAAAAATCTCCATCTCTATTTACACAATATTTCAGTTTCAGATTCCTTTTCCTGTCCAGATATTCAAAATCCTTAACTATGGTCTCATTATTTCATACCTTCACTCCTGTACTGTTGCTTTGATGCCAGCTGCAGACTGATTATCTCTTAAGAGATGTGCCATGCTGTTGCTCGTCTCACCCCTGTGGGTCACCACTTGATCACAGTACTCCTGTCTCCACATCTCTGTCCCCACTTCACTACATCAAATCAAAGTGTCTCTCTCTTGCCCCTCAACATTCTTCCTTGTTCTTTACACTGAATCTTCTAGGAAAAACAGCTATTTCCTCCTGCCTTTCCTCTGCCAATGATGGCCACTTTCATCTCCTGCCTTTCTGCTGATCCTTCAAGCATCTCTACATTTCCTTTCATACTATGCTTTGTGCATGGGAAAACCTTGTAAAGCTGTCTTAATTTTATCTTCCAATCCCTCTTTGAAGATCACTTCAGTTGTAATGCCTACAAATCCCTCCCATATGGCACTTATTAAGCAAGTAATAATCTGTGACTTCTCTTCTGCTCATCACTGTTTATTATATTATTATCTCATCTTCTTAATCCAACTCTGTCTTGTTTGTCTGCTTTATCTTCCTCTGGTCTCCCGCCTGACACACATAACGTATGCTTTGCATAAGAAGAATCAGCTCCATTTTATTAAACACCTAAGTAGCACTTTTTAAGACAGACCTCTGCTTAGTGGATGTCCTAAATCCTAGTTAAAATAGGAAGCAAAATAGACCCCACTACCTTTCAAAAAAATCTGAGTGGGTACCTCACGTACTGGAGAACTAGAAACATAGAATAGTTAGTTTATTTATTTATCATAAGTTTTTAAGGCTACGTGGTACTGAAATGATGCATAAATAATTTTTATTAATATCTAGTCCTTTGAAGTGCACCACAGAGGTGCACATTTAATTTTTGTTGTTCAAAAAAGTAATGCTGTGGTTTTGTATTTGAAAATTTTACTTAGTCTTTCCATAAGCGAATAATGCTTTATTATGGGTTCAACTTACAACTCTGCTGTGTACTGGGGGATGTGATCAGGAATTTTGTTGAGTTTCTGATTGGAGCAGTCCACTGTGGTCCCTTCACAGCGACATTTCTCAGGGCAAGCCAAATCTGCAAAGCAGTCTCCACTTAATTTGGATCTGTAATCTTCAGTGCCTGTGGAAGAGTCAAGTCAAAATAGAGATACTGAGTCAATAAAGTATAAGATTTGCTTCTTGTGAGAAAGTTGAAAAGATGTCTGCAGTGCAGATAACGGGTGGGCAACTTGGGAAATGTATGATAAACTTTGTGATACTGAACAGACACAAGGGCTTCAAGAGAGGGTTAAATATAGGGGCTTAAGATATGCTGGAAAAAGAAACTGTGACCAACTTCACATAACAGGATAACATTAACTTGAGCTTTTCACAGCTGTACTTTCTGCTGATTATGCTGTCAGCCAATCTAGCCTTGTTTATAGCTAATCACACAAATGCTACTGATTCTTTTAGAATTTATTTTCTTTCTCTCTGTCAAGAATAAATATATCCTGAATGCCACCTTTTCTGTTTCTCTTGTTACAAATTTGTATTGTTGACTGGACTTCATTAACCTCTGTGTTTTGTTTTTTTTTTATAGTCCTGATACTCCACATCATCTCAAACACGTAAGATTGAAAGCCCTGTTTTCAGCTTTAATTTAAAAAATGTGTGATCCTGACTTAAGCCTCAGCAGCTTGCCATGCTGTAGAAAGCTGCGTGACGTTCCATGGTGCTTGACAGAACCATGTTTTACTCATACCTCACAACCACATGGTTAGATCAAGCACAACAGAAAATCTCGCTACGTTATCAAAACTGCATCCATTAGGCCAAGGATAAGAGCAAGGGAAAAGAGGAAGGAAGTTACAGAAGCATTTGAAGTTTAATACTTGCTTACGTGACATGGCATTCTTATTACTGAATGTCCAGTGCCACAGTAACAGTATTACTGTCACAGATTAAATAAAAAGTACAAAAAAAATGAACCACATTGAAAGTTTCCTCCACCATTTCCCAGAGTCAGTCAAAGAAAACGGCCTAAACATATCAGGAGAAAACATCCAGTAAGGAACTGAGGGTGGGTGACAAAGAAAACAAAGAGAAGCTGAAAGGACCTGTGGGTTCTTCTTGGACAAAGGTGAAAAGACTGAGACTAGTAGAAGGTGCATCAGGGCTGGGAGGTACATTGTGATTTATCTCAGACACTGAACTTTACTTACAGCCAAAATGGTGAACTCCTGCAAAAGTAAAGATAGCCAAGAAGGAAAGAAAGACAGAGTAATCCCAATTAAGACAAAAACATGAACTAAGCTCTCATGTTCTCTACTCAACTTTAGTTTGATTAGAAGATGTTGCTAAGGGGTACCGTCCAGCAGAGAGAAAGAATAATTTATTTTAAGTGGCATTAAAAAATGAAGAAAAGGTTGGAGTTAATTACAGACTTCATATAGGATGATAATGCCTCCCATGCATCATTCTTCACTATTTTGAATGTATGCTTTAAAAAGCTGCTCCCTTGAACATACATACATGCTATGCCACTTAAAACCTTAATAAACCAAAGAAACATAGGAGAAACAGATTCCTCAGTGGAGGAAAAAAACCACCCAACAGTCGTCACATCTTATGTTATCTAGTGTTTGTAAATGTTTAAGTAACATATATGATATAACTACATGGAATATTTCTACGAGCTAGCAGACAAATGATATTTTTTCAAATTAATGATTTAATACTTGTATAACCTTTAGTCTTCCAAATGACTATCATGAAATCCTACTAAGACTTCCTAGTGTCTGCAGAGCAAGATCTCCCAATGACATAATTAAAAAAAAATATAAAAAATATTTAAGTTTTTAAAGAAATGCTAACATTTTTACAGTATTTACTGAAATGTAAAGAAGTGTTTTTAGCACTTTTTAATACCCAATAAGCAAGGCTACAAACACTTTTTTTTCCTCCTGCATCCAGAGTAAATCCCTGTTAGCAGTTTAAAGTAAACAACTAAAATATCCAGGGACAAGGTCTTCAGCAACTAAAATAATTTTATGCAGCATCTCCCTGATAACCTGATAGAAAGAGAACGCACAGAAGCTGTATTTCAAGAAGCAAGTCTGTAGCACTTCTGATTAATTTAATTCTTTTTCTTCTTTTTTTTTTTCACGAACAGCATTTTTTAAAGGGTACGTAAACAAACCTAAACTGCATGTGTGGCCATATTATAAACAGACTGTGAAGACATTTGCTGGCAAGAAAACACTTCTAACTCAGAGACAAAAGTTGTGCTGGCAAGGTTGGGTAGAAGTCACTCTGTGGCAGGAATACAGCTGTTCTACTCATTAAGGAATTGAGTGGTACTACAGGTTTGAGAAATTGAATCCGCCTCTGTTTTATGCTGCTTTAAAACACATTTTTGCGGCTGCCAATGCTGACAAATTGCTGCCTTATTTTGTATTTCACTTTGTCTTTTCTTCATATTCAATCCAACATATTAGTATGAGGGCATGAAGAACTTCACATGATTGATGCAAATTTAAGTGATACATCACACAGCATCAGGAGAAGAGCTGTTAAACATACCAGCTTAAAAGGCAAAGACTAAGACCACTGCAGAATCACAATATACCAGTAGTACTAGAAAGAAAAACTGCACTGGTGTCATAATCAATTATTGTAGGTATTTTTCTAGATATTAAACTATGGTAGAAAACCCTGCTTGCAAATCACATACTGTAATTCATCAATAGATTCATTATTCCCTTGTTTATTTTGCCAATCAATCATTTCTAATCTGTTAGGAACATAATGCAAGTGCATCGCTGGGTTTTTTCTATTAAAAAATCAGTGTACACACCTGACAAGCAAGGTAAAATAAAGAATCATATTTCAAAGAGCTAGGGCCAACATCAGTAACTCTTGTGAAAATATCATAGTTGTAGCTTAAAGCAGTGTATAAATTGCTGTTTCACCCCAACTCTAAAGTCTTACTTTCTTTAATGGAAAGCATTTCTGATTCATTGTATGCGTGTGACCACAGAATGCCTTTAATGAAGAATATCAGCTTTCTTTTCCAAGCATTCCACTGTGAATTAGTAAACACAAGGAGGGTGAGGAAGCAGTAGCTGCAGCCAGTGTAGAGCATGAAAGCAAGGCAAGAAAATGTTAATTTGTAAAATGTTTCTTTTTTTAAAGTTGTACTAGCTCTTTGACAGTAGTATGGTTTCCTGTGTTTAAAAGCAGCTCAGGAGCTACATTTTAAAAACAGTAGTGGCAGAAAGGCAAGTTAGAAGGTAAGTAAAGGTGTCAATTGAAATATGAACTAGCAGGTGCAACCTTCTAAATAATTTAAGTAGAGGTGTAATTTTGGTAGGTTGTGTGCAAATTTGTGAGACAAAAAAAAGTAAATGGAGCTGCATGCTAAGCTCTTATATTCAGAAAACAGAACTACTAGTAATCTACAACGGAAAACTATGTCTAGCTACAGGTATTGACTAATGTTAATACACATGCAYCAGTTTCCTAAAAGCTATAACAAACTTTGCTTTTTGGGGGAAAGGGAGAGAGTATCTGCAGTTAGTCAATCTTACTGCAGAGCCAAACCTACCTGGAATGAAATACTGTTCTTTAGCTAAATAAAGAGAAAAAAAATAGAAGATGCACCTGAATGTCAGCAAGCAAAGAATGAGTTTTATTAGATTAAGTATGGACTACAGTTAACTACAGATAATTAAGTGAAAAAATGTGTATTTACAATGAGAGCTGATAAACAACGAAGTGTGAATAGTCATAAATGTATCCGGAACATGGATAACTAACAGTTCTCATCTGGTATTTGCACTTGAGACTGAATAAATTGTAGAATGTGAAATACACCTGGAACAGCTGGATACCATATGACAAAAGTTAGGATTTAGAGAAATGTAAGTAGGAAATGGAATAAGATTAGAAAAAGAAAACAGTAGATTTCAGTATGAGGTAAGCTCCCTGTATAAAATGAATATGTCATGTTTCCATATTTAGCTAGAAATTTTTAGATCTTTTACATACTCCAGAGCCTTGTGGAAATTTYACAAAATGATTTATGTTGGTGATACTTGTAGTGAATAACTTTAGCATTTCATTCTGAAGTATTATATATTGCATTTCTTTTGTTAGATTTAATGTTACTCAGAAAGAGTGCCAAATGTATTAACTATAGTAATGTTCCGTGATCCAATAGTCTATGACTTCCATGATTTCCCTCCCTTCAGTCAAAGAACTAAAAAAGATTCTTCAATGTTTAATAATTCTGTAGAGAGCCAGCTGCCCTCGTTAGAACTTCTGTAACCACTGTTTTTGCCAATAAAAGAAAAATAGCAGCTGAACTAAGAAAATTACCTGAGCAGCGGAATTTCTTGCTTTTGATCTGGCCGATCCTTTTGTTTGCCAGACGGCGGGGGCTGGTGCAACGGGCACCACTGGTCTCAATGGGGTTTGTATGAAGATAATCTGCCAGCCACTTCAGATGGCAGTCACAGATAAATGGGTTCTGAGCCAAATGCCTTTCATGAAGAAAAAAAATGATAATTTCACACATTATTTCCCTTTGGTCTCAGCAGTTCCCAGTATTTTTAGTACATTGTAGAATATGAAGTCATAGTAAAGACAACCACAAACAAGAGCATACGTACAAGGTCTGAATTGCACGTAAGGGTGAGAAGGTGCCTTTTGCAATAGTCTGAAGCTTGTTGTCATACAAAGAAAGAAGATTCAAGTTGTGCAGATCTTGAAAAGCATCAACTCGCAGGCAATTGATCTTGTTGGCATTCAATAATCTGTTTAATGGAAGACAATTATAAAATTGGAAGAATTCACTCAGTGTCGCTGCAGCTTCAGCATTTTTCACAGATAATTCTTTGTGGGCATTTGTAACCAGAACAAGAGATGCAGTAACAAATATTAATTGATAGTGACATAAGGCATTTTGGTGAATTGAAATATCTTATTTAGGTGATCTGAAATTATTTCTAAATATTTGCACCTTGGAGTTGAAATGTGTGGGTTTATTCAGCTAAAATCACATTTCTTGTATGTGCTGGTAGAATGTGTGTGTGGTATTTGTCTGTGCAAAGAAAGAAGCTTAAAAAATCAAGTATCTGCAAGGAAAACTAGTTCCTTTTGCCAAATAAATAAACAAACAAAAAAGGAACTGAACACTGTGTTCATTAGCTGGAAGAGATGTGCAGTGGCACTTTTAATTATATGTTACTAATCAGCATGCTGCCGCATTAACAGAGTTGTAGTAAAAACTGGTGGCATGGAATATATCCAAATCTGTCTTGGATCTTTTTTCCTTTCCATCTTCAAAGGGAACCTTTTCTTCCCTGTACCTCCCAGACTTCTAAAGTTAAAACAAACAAGCCAATCTATACCAACTCCTTCATGCTTTTGAAGAGAGAAAAAAAAACAAAACGTCATTCAACTAGATGCATTTATTACTTCAGTATTTTTGGTTTTTTCCCATTTCCAGCCAGAAATGGAATGGAATGGTGGATCTGAAAACCAATGAAAACCAAAGTTTCGCCACACAAGTAGAAATTTACTTAGACTGAAATGTAATGTCTATGCAAAGTATATCAAGCTATGGACATTTTTTTAATACAGAATAAACAGGAGTTCAGAGATGGCTCTTCCTTTTTTTTTTTTTTTTTTTTTACAAAACCTGAAATCATAGAATCATGGATCTTTAAGATCATTAAGACCAGCCGTTAACCTAGCACTGCCAAGTCCACCACTAAACCATGCCCCTAAGTGCCACATCTACACGGCTTTTAAATACCTCCAGGGATGGTGACTCCACCACTTCCCTGGGCAGCCTGTTCCAGTGCTTGACAACCCTTTCAGTGAAGAAATTTTTCCTAATGTCCAGTCTAAACCTCCCCTGGTGCAACTTGAGGCCATTTCCCCTTGTCCCATCGCTAGTTACTTGGGAGAAGAGACCAACACCCACCTCGCTACAGCCTCCTTTCAGATGGTTGTAGAGAGCGTTTTTATAACTAAAATCTCTTTAAAGGAAAACAGGAATTCATATCCCCCCACTACTATARTAGTTTGTGACTAAAATAAATCAATATGTAAACCTCTAGGTGGTGCTAGAACTTGCATTTTCTTTGTATTTACTTACTGTTTCACCATCTTCAATGAGTTGTTAATAATAGACATTTTGCCAATCTATACACTATGAAGTCTGGACATTAAATACTTTTAATCAAGTGGGAAGAAGTTTTAAATTCTTTAAGAAGAAGCTTTAAATCAACAAGTCAGTTATTCTGGGAAAATTTCTTCCAAAAACACCACTGTTGTTTTATGGCCTATTTCACAAACTTCTTTTACACAGTACAACTAGTGCACAGCCTCTTCTGCTAAATATTGACAATATTTGATAAACATATCACCATGACATTATTCTTTAGTCCCAGTATTAAATCTAAATAGAAATGGTTTAGAAGATTACATATGGAAGTTTCCAGAGCGTTAAACGAAATAGCAGCTGGAGTTCACAGAGTCAAAGAATTGTACAGAGAAGAGTGTCAGAAAACATTAAAAGTCATCAAGGAAACTGTACCGCAACTCTGTTCTTCCATGGGTACAACTAGAAATATAATTACATAGCATTTCCACTACATACAAATATTCTTTCTCTGGTTCCCACACAACTTTATACATACTATTTGCTGTTTACAGGGCAAGACAGTATTCATATCTTATGTGTTTTATCCTTATAAATTCCGCACAAGAGAATAGCTTCATTTTAATCAATTTAGGCTGAGACATTAACTAAGATATGATTAAATTTGTGGATGAATGGCAAGCTGGCCTACAACAGTCTTGACTCCTTTGGCTTTAACATAATTTGTTTTTATTATGCTCTGATCTTACATACGGGATTTCCTGCCAGTTTTTCTCCACGCATAAATCTCTCATCATGTTTACCCTTCTGAGTTATCCCAAAATAGAATAAATATTAAAAAAATACTCACAGCAATTGCAGAGAAAAGAGTCCTTCAAATAGGCCCTTTGGAAGTTCTGTAATTTTATTGCCATAGAGGACACTGTACCAGGAAATAATAAAGCAAACAAAGCTGCCATTATGAAAGGCATATACTATGTGATTTTGACTTTAAAAATAAAGACATTTCCATTTTCCTGAAGGGAATTTAACAGCAACAACTTGATACTTGCAAGGTCCTTGTGGTCCTGTGAGGTAGCAGCACCACATTTTCCCAAAAGGTGTATTGCCCAAAGAGCTCTCAGCAGAATCAGCACCTCACTATTTACAGCCTTACCAAGGGACCTTGGCAAGTGGATTTGCTGTTTGTAAGAACAACTAACTGGGGAATAAAAGAAATGTTTGATTTTGTTCAACTCTTTGCCATGAACATATTTATAAAAAAACCCTACATTTTTAGTGTCAGCTGCGATACAATATTCAATTATCACTCTAACATTCTGAAGTTATTTTTACAGCTTTCAGAACTGATTGAATTTATATGAAAATTCTGCAGGGAGCCAAAAATACAAAATAGTTTCACTATAAGAATATGAGAAATTTGCTTCTGTTTTTACAGGTCAAACAGATACCTACAGTGAATTGAGTGAACGTAAGCCCTGGAAAGCATCTGGAGCTGCTTCAGAGATCTGGTTATTGCTCAGGTCACTGAAATAAATGAAATTTGATTCAATTAATTGAAGCTATTTTCAAAACAGCAAACATTACAATAATCTGTAATTAGAATTAGGCATGGAAGAGAAGGAGAAATTAAAATATTTATGTGAGACACTGCCAAAGAATTTTAATATAAAACCACTAAAATTGCCAGTACACTAAAACAAACTGCATGGTTAAAAAGAGCCCTTTCAAATGCTTGGAAAAAAATGACAAAAAGATTTACTTTTCCTAATCGCTTAGGTACATTTTATAAAGAATTCTCTGTTTGCTATGGCCACAGGACTATACAGCCTCAGAGATATTCCAAAATAACACTGGCTTATCCCCATTGATTTATTTTTTTTGTAGAATGTTCACTACAGTAACATATTGCTTCTATGCAGAACCATATTAAATAATTTCAATACTTGGTAAAAAACAATTATTAATAATGTGACAAAGATGCTATATGGTCTTAATAATCAGGCTGCCATATCAGTTAAACTTTCTTAAATGCTCACACATTGACTGCAGTTCCTCTGTATGACCTTGACTGGTTTTTAATTTTTATATATAGATATCTATATCTATATGTGTGTGTGTATATATATGAAAATAAAAAATTAAATCTAAATTATTGGGTACGTACATTCTTCGTAGCTTTTTATATGGTGAGAAAGCTCCAGGAGGTATGACCTTGATTGAATTTTGTTCTAACCGTCTGCAAAAGAATAGCAACAACATAAAAATAGAAAATCCAAGCTAAACAGCAATCTAAAGCCATAACAAACTAGAAGGGATAGACTTTAAGAAAGAAGGCTGCTTTTGCTTTCTTTTTCAGTATAATTTTTATCTTGAGAAACAAGGTCATTTCATTTCAGTTTTCATTACAAAAAAATCAGGTTTTGTCTGTAAAACAGACAGTAAAACAGAGTGTAATGTTGTAAATTAAAATCCAACCTTGATTTTGTATCTAAAGAAAACATTTTCAGAGCACACGAGATTTTTGTAAAATTTAAGCTAGAATTGTCATTAAAAAATTCAAACTTGGGTTAGTGTTAATTGACTCCCAATGTATTATTCACATACAGCAATTTTTATAGTACGTTTTATTTAGAAATGTCTAGAGACTTCTATGAGTTAATCATTGAAATATGCAAACCATAGGAAAGGGGAGACGAATGTTCCTACAGAACAAATAACATATGTTGCTACCTGCAGTAAGGCAAATGCCGTATTTTTAAACATGCACACATGATTTCTTTAGATACAGTACGTAGCACATTTTCTTTAAGATATAATACTAGGATTGCACAGCCACACTTCTAACTTCTTCAAACAAGTATTTTAATCTAAATTCGTAGTTTATGTTACTGGCCGCGTTTGCTTTGTACGTATAGTGCCTGTGACTGAAACTTGCCGTACTACAAAGTGTGAATTTGCTGATCGAAACAGTTTTCCAAGAATTTTCTGAACTTCCAGAGCTTTGCATATGGGAAATCTATGCTGATACAGACCTATGGCCCACTTGCCAACAAGTCAAAACGGGTTCAGCTATAAACACATTTAAAATAGAAGCTACTTCTTCACACACCACAGTATTTCATGGTTATGGCAGTGCAAAAATTTCTATTATGTAGACATAAGCAATGAAACTATTTATACTAAAAAGTACAACAGGAAAAGACAGTATTATTCAAACTACATACGACGCTTACCTAATAAGCTTTCTATTTCCCTCTTTCATGCACAGGTGTCAACTCTTACTATGATCTACATGCATAAAGACAATGCCAAAAATCTATTTCATATAAGAAATAAAAATTCTATAGAATTTACTGCATTATTTTAAATTACTTGGACACTGACTCAGAAGCTAAGGTTGAAAAGCCTTTTTAAATCTAGAAGAAGGAATATTAGCCTATTTTTTCCTTTTACCTTTGTCCTATTAACTCTCTTCTGTTTCACTTTTGCTCTGATAAAGAGACATATGAGTCTCAGTGTGTGCAGTGTAATTAATAAGCTCATATATCCACTTTGAGAAAGCCTTTCCAAGAAACTCTTCTTACAACAATTGTTTCTTTTAGTAAAGTTTCTCCAGAGATCACAGTAAGCTGAACTGAAGAAAGATTTTTTGCTGCCTTAGTGAAGTTTTGTTCAGATGGAGATATTTATACATTTAATACTCAAATTCTCTTAAGTCTGACCATGCTTTACCTTAGTAGAGGTTGTTCTTGAATATATATTTGTTCTTCCATAAAGAAGCCAAGGGAAAAAAAAGCCTCAAAAAAATCTTCCTGACACACAGAAAATCTCACTTCATCAGAGCTGTTTTAGACAGGGTTCATGTTTTAAAACAGTCCTTAACTAGGAAAATGTTGCCACCTTGCTACAGTTTTCAGGTATATTTTATACACTGCAGGGAACCCCATGGCACAAGACTACTAACTTTTTCCATAAACATGATATTATTTCATACGCTTTCTTTGCCTTGGCTGAGCCTTTCAGACCCATTAAACACATTCTGCATCAGACCAGGAGTACTGATGAGGCTATAAAGGAACAAAGTCACTCTTCTCCAGTACACTTGAGTAGATGCAGAAGGTAACATCTGAATAAGTAAAAACTTGCTTAAGTTAAAGGTCAACACCAAAAGTTAGACCAAACCCAAGTATCTTCTGTTCTTACACTACATTTTTAGCTTAGTTTCCCCAGAAAATAAAGATTATGCATGCTTATCATCTAGATAGTTTTCTACTCAGCCGGCTAGGTCAAAGAGAGGTAAAACCTTCAGATAATAAATTTCTAAAAATTTCCTTATTTTAGCTATGGGAAAGAGTTGAGAAACCAAATTAACCCAGCCATGAAGGGAATGGCAGCCATCCATCCATTCCTGTTACACACTCTATTTGGCAGCAACCAACTGCCTAACCACCAGGGATAGCCTGAGCAGACATTTATCAGATGTGTAGCTTTGAAAACCAGCAAAAGAATGTCTTGCACGGGGAAACATGTAGGGCATACGCAGAGGACTGGAAGGGGGGGGGAGCTAAAAAGGACAGAGGAGGATTAGGCCATATTACAGAAGAGAACTTGCATTGCTGGAGAGAGACACTGGGGAAAAATGCCTCTGTGTATATGGGAAAGACAGATTTTGCAGTGGCAATGCTCCCACATGAGGCTGTCACAAGCCTCATTTATAAACGCTGCTTATTAACCCATGATGTAGAGATTCGTAACCTAGTGCTGGAGGGGGTCCAGTCTACATTCACCTATCTTTAAACATATAATGCTCTTAACTAGATATCATATGGCATGTAACTCGAGAAAGACACACAGTATTTTCCAGTTTACTCTTTCAATTTAAAAATATATTAGTTCTATAAACTGAAGTATCTTACAGGATACATGTATGCCCTTTTTTATGAGAAGATGGAATAGCAGATTTAATTTACTGCTGTCCAATTTGTCTACAAATTATATGGGTCCAAATCTGAAGAATTCCTACTACAATATATTTCTGAAAGCTAATTTTATAGCAGTTCTAATAGAGTGAACTACCAATTCACTGGCGGATATGTAAGATGAACTCCATGTCAACAACCTTACCTAACATTTCCTTTTAGTGAGAAATTTGTAGTCTAACAGACAGACTGTGCAGTGCTGGGATAAATTTACAAGCTCTTCTGGATAAAGGATTTGTTATAGTAGGATCATCTAAGTACGTCTTTTCTTAACTCACGCCAAAGTGTACACGCTAGAACACATCACATTTTAGAAAACGAGATAGTGTAAGAGAGGAAAAATAAGATTATATAAATACAGAAAAAAAACTTTTATACCCCACTTTGTAAAGAAAGTAAATCAAATTCACATTTTCAAGCTTTATTATCCTCTGATCTTCTGCTTTATCTTCCTAGAATCAGCTGAATTTCACAGAGTGCAAATTTGCATCCACTATTCCAGAGAAAATCTAATTAGATATATTCCAGGGTCACAAAGCACAGATAGACTAATATCTAAAGGAAATTTGCATTCTACTGATAAAACCCATAGTAATTAAAAAACTCCTTTATATTAATTCCTTATATTAAATGAAACACTTTTAATTCTGGAATAGGATAGGTTGTAGTTATCTATTACTGAAAAAATCAGCTATTAAGTGCTCGCAAATGACATGGCCAGAAGTACCATTATATTACAGAACAAAAAGCTAATATCAGTATTTTTCCATGGAACTTGTATTAAATTTTGTGCACAACATCTCCTTTCAAAGTCATCCCAGAATTCATTCTTTTTTATAAATGATCATCTAAGTATCATAAACAGTGCCTTGGTGGTTTCCTTTTCAAAAGCCACAGTCAATTTTAGTAGCATATTTAATAAGATAAGATAATGGAGGAAGAAGTTAAGTACATGCTTCATCAAAGCTTGCACTGCCTCATGTATAAGAAGTACTCTGCCCATCATCACACAAACGCTAATTAATGCTCTTAGTATTAAGTCTCCTGCTCCTTTTAGTGTTTCACTTCAAAGAAGTCCTGCATCAATACGTAAGCGTTTTACTGTCTTTTAACACTGCCAAACTAGTTGAAACCTTTTTTGAAGACTATTCCCTAATCTCTCCTATCTGGGAAATGTACTGTGAACATTTATTTTTCTAAATCTTTCCCCCCTGCTTATCTCTGCAGACACCCTAAGGTACAACCACCTACTATTCTAAGAAACAAAGGTGCTTCTGCAGTTGTGACTTCCAACCTAATCAAATCAAATCAAATCAAAGTAGGTCCCCAGCCAGTAGACGGATTCTTCCCACCCGGTCCCCAGAGAGCCTGTGACATGTAAATCACTTGACACTTTCCAGGAGGATGCTGTTCTCTACTCTAAGCCTGCAGCACACCATTACCGATTACTACTTCCGCACTTACAGAGACAGACAACATCCTTATTTATACTGACACTTTTAAACCAGCTTATTTTCCCACTATAAAAAGTAATTTCTATGAAAAACTTCTGCACCAGGAAAGAGGGCAGACTGGGAATGAAGAACACCCTGTTCTCTACAGAATCATTTTTATTTTAAATCGTGCAGATGGGGTACAATATACTAAGCTTGCTCAGTAGAGAAAGGTAAAAAATACTGCACAGAGATGTGCTGCACCTAAATGCGTGTTAAGGGGTCAGATATATATCTAAAAAAAGTATTTCATAACAATAAAATAAAATTTTAAAAAAATCTTCCTTAAGGAAAAATGAATTTGAATATGGAGCAGCAAATTAGCCATATATTTTATCATTAAACAATCAGAACATAACACCTCAATTAAGTAAATTTGGTCAATACAACAGTGGCATTAGCAGTTAATTAATCTATACATTTAATGCGAGCATCTACTCATTTACCAAAAGTCTGCAAGACGCTTGTCAAGAAATTCCAAAAGAATTTTTACTACAGAGAAGAAAGTGTAAGCTGTGCAATGAGTCTGATGTATTGCACAGATGCTGATTATACATGGTAATAAAATTGACAGCTCTTCTTTGCATTTCCCCCATCTGCTTTTAAAGTAAATGGCAAAAACAGCTGTCAGAAAACAGAAAATAGATTTCAGTGATGGGATTCAGTGCAGCTCCTGAATCTGAAGAAGTGCAATACACAGCCAACATATCTCTCATCATATGCAACATCTGCCAGATTTTGTTTGTTTGTTTGTTTGTTTTTAAAATAATGAAACAGTAATGGTCTCCCTTTGCTACAGGAATCCTTGAGGCTATTAAACAAAATACCTTTTTTTCTTTCTCAACAACTGCACCTCCAGAGTGCTTATATCCACTAAATGTTGCTTCTAACTTTAGCAGCAAAAGGATTCTGTTGAAATCTGTGATGTCATCCATGCCTAATAAAACAAAAGATGTATTTTGAACGACTATATTACTTGCACTTTAGAATTTCAGGCTCTAATTCTGTGTATTAATAAATCTGGTTGACAGTTTCCTAAATATTTGCATATAAAGAATCACTGTCAATGTTGCCCTAAAGCTTGCCAAACTTAATTGTTCAATCAAATATTTCCTCAGGGGATTGACTGCAAATGACAGAAGACTCCTTAGTCTGCATTACATCAAAAACGTAACAAGAATTGTCATTCTAAAGCTATTAAACAATTCATTGCATTTACTCAAAGCAAGTCCCAAACCTGCATTTGTTTAATTTTTCATCACAGGAAGGGCCATCTCATGCTCTGAACCCTACAGTACCATTAATGATGATAGGCTTTACATTCCTTAATTGTTACAGATTCAGGTTGTAGGCAAAATGCACCACTTCTTAAAGAATCATTTGCTCAGTACTTCGGCATCTGTCAGAGTGTGGCTCCAATGCAATTAGCCTGAGTCACCTAGAGTCAAGTTAAAGCCTCTCTAATTAGCCTATTTTTGATGAGAGTTGTTATACTACGAACAGCAATGAACAGCTACTTGAGCTGTTCACAGTAACTGTATTAAGTTCACAAAAAATAGACCTAATCCTGCTCATCACAGGAGCAGTGATCCTAATCTTGGCTCATCACAATCCTAATCTTGGCTCATCACAAGCAGTGACTTGTCAACTTGTTCTCATTGAGCAGAAACACCACTAGCTTGAGAATCTCGTTTTGTGCAAGACCGACAGTGTGGCAGGAGTGCTTACTACCTGTTAAACAATACATGGACTTACACCATAAATTTGCCACAAAAATCTAAATGAAGTTTTTTAACTGAGAACACTTTTCACAAGTGTTTGCTGCTTACTGCACCATGTATTTAGCAACATGTAAATAATGAAGAAAGCATTTAATTGATGATGAAACACAAAATAGTGAAAATTCAGTATCCACAGTTTCTTTTAGAGTAGCTTCACTCACATTATTGCTGAGGAAAAGTTATCAGTAGTGAAGAGCCATATGTCAAAATAAAATCTAAGAGTAACAACACCTTTGGAGTGTGGCACAGCTGTCAGAGATCTATGAGGGTTTTTCTGGAAGAGCTAGATGGGCCTTCTCCAGCTTCCCTTCATGCTGTATAAAGTATTCATTTATTCCATGCTTGAGTTATTTCCTTTCCCTTGCAAGAGTACAGAGAGGTCCCTCAAGGTGCCTCTTCTACTTCAATACCCACCAGAAACTTGCACAAATCCCCTCAGAGGTGGAACTGTGTTCATTCTGGCCAGTACCTACTTCCAGTGTCTCTGGAAGCCAGCACTGATTTCGCCTGTTTCTTGTCCAGTTGTTCTGTTTTTTGTCTCTCCACCCTCCTGACTGTTGAAATTATTCTCTGTCCTCTGAATTTAATTTGTTTTTAAGATAGGACAGAAAGGTATGAAGAAAGCCAAAGATGTGAACAATGGCAACATAGAACACATGCTAATAAAGAACAGATTAAATATTCTACCTACAAAAATGTCTGACAACTAAAATAAGAAAGTTAAAAAAAAAAAAAAAAGCGTAAAGCCACATGATTTACCGGTAATTTTCAGATTAGGAAGATATTTGAGTAAGAGCATGACAAATCATTTCTCTCGTGTGTGTTAAGCAGACAGGATTAGCTATCAAATTAGAAAAAACATCTATTTTTGAGGCAGTCAAATGGAATATATTTTAAGTTTTGCCTGACAAATATTAAGGTAGGAATCCCAAAGATAAGTTAAATGTAATTCAGTGAAATCTGTATTGGCAAATTAAATATATTAAGGTAAAGAAGTTAATACCTCAATAGATCCCTTTAGTCAATTTTAATTTGTTTCACATTTATTCAATACATCACAGATAATGCATTTTGTTATTCATATGTAATTATTGTGTGTTTATATGCATATATCATATGAAAGATGTTAAGATTTTAGCAAATTTCTACATTTTTGATAAAGCAAACAAGCCATTTTGTTTTTTATTATACTGGTTTTGCTAAGAAATAATGACCTTCCCGTGATCAAAGAAAAGTATATAGAGAGAACTGTGTTCACATCATTGATGCCAAAGATGAACAGTCTAAACTGAGTGTCACTTATGACAGGGAGGGGCAAGTCATAAAACCTTTCTAGTAAAATTATGAAGTAGTATTAGGCTTATTTTCATGCAAAGATTTTCAAAGTTAATGGCTCTATTTGCATTAACAGACTAAACGGGGCCAGGCATGGCCTTTAAAATTAGGTGATGTAGAACGTGGAAAAGTTCACTCACAGTGTATATTGATAGTAAAATTTTAATTTCATGTCAGCTATTTTGCATCAGATATTTCCATTTCATTGGGATCCTTTTTTGGTCCTYCTCCATATTTAAAGCCATACTCCTGTGAATTCTTTTGAACAAACTTCTAGGGAAAAGATAGGTGTATAACTAATACATTATAACTAGTAATAATGCATCTAAAAATCATGTACTCTTATTTGATATAAGCTTTTGGGCATAAAAATGCAGTAACTTTTAAACAAAACAGACACAAAAGCTCTATATTTCACTGAAAAATCAGAATGCCTCCCCAGTCCAATGGTAAAAAATTTGAATATCAAGTCCAATACATTAGTCAGGATTGGTCTTAAAAACATTGGTCTTAAAAACCTTTGGGAAGGGAAGAAGATAAGAGAAGATTTGAAGAAAAGTACACATGAAGTACAGTTGAAGAGAAGCATATATGACAGAAGTTGATTTTAAAAACATGGCAGCTATATGAAGTTGCTCAGAAGTTTGGAACATTAGATTAAGAGCTGAGAAAATATTAGTTAGATCATATGAATTTGTCAAAGGGACATTTAGCAAATAGTAACATCTCCACAAGGTACTTAGTTATGTATTTTTTAATGCACTTTATTTCAATCCAGCAATTTCTGAAAATTCAAAAACTGGCTGATTTTTCTGGCTTCCTACTGACCATATGTCGGTATTCATAAGCAACTGAATACTATAATAATTATTTTAATTTTTTTATCCATAAGTAGACATCATCTTTTCACTTGACACCCGCATACACTGGCAGTATTGTATGTAAGGAATTAAGAAAAGATTTTGATAAATCAGAGAAGTTTCAAAAAGAGCCATAAGAATAATTAAATAGCTGTCAAACATTTTATAGTGAGACCAAAGAGATCCCTCTATTTAGGGTAGCATCGGAAGGTTAACAAGTATTTTCTGGAAAAAGACAGATACAGTTATAGAGGATTCTCGCAACCAACTAAAAATCTTAACAATACACAGTGAAACAAGACCAATGACTATGTATACATATATACATATATATATATATATATATATATAAACCAACTTGGCAAAACCTTTCCAGAACTTCACTGGATGTGCAAGATTTCTGGCTGACAGCTTACCTGTTAAGAGGTAAATTATATTTATGAGCTAACATTCTGTATAAGTCCTAAAAAGACCAATGTTTTGATTTAAACTAGAAAGCAGAAACAAATGCAGACACTGGAAAATGATCATCAGTTTAATGTCTCATAACTTATTGCATCCTCCCCTCAGCATTCGGACCCATTCCTTTCAAGCTGTGAAGATGCAGGGTTTGCTTTCATTTCTGTCAGGCTACTTGTAGACAGCCGAATCACACTTTGAGCTGCTAAAAATAGAGAAAGCTGCCTTATCTCTGACGTTTCAGAGTTTTCCTGCTATGAGAGTCTTTCAACTGTCTTCAATGAACGTGCCTAAGCCCTTCCCAAGTGACTTTTCTCTGTAAAAGGTCATCCTTGGAAGCATCTCTGCATCTCAGTGTAAGAGTCTCTGTTCAATAGCTATTTATTTTAGGCTGTACTTTGGACTTTTAGCTAAGGATGAATTTTAAAAGACAACAGAAATGGTGAAACTGTACACATGCCAAGCTTAGCTTGTGAAAGATACATACATAGAGCTCCCAGTTCTCAAATAAAGTTCCTCACTTACACAAAGCAATTCCCCAGTGCCTGCAGTGTGATCAGGTTGCTCGTCACTCTATCTTGGTTAAACTCTGCCTGTCAAGTTCCATTCCATCAGATCTCATTTCCTTTCCCCTCTTTTCCTTCTTCTTTTTCCCCTTTCTCTCCTTTCCTTTTTTTTTTTTCCTCCCCTTCTCCTTTAATATAATTCGAGTGGTACTGTGAGAACCAATCTCAGAAGCTTTTAATCCTGCTTAATATCACACGGCTCACAAAGATGTAGTTGAGTGCTTGGCATAATACACAACCATTAATCAACAGACTTATGAAAACAAAGTGTAAGAGAGAATGAGAAGGAGAAAGATGAAAACATGAAGAAAAACAGTAGAAATCAGGAAGGTAAGATGAGACGAGACTGAGGGAACAAATTAGGAAACTATCATGGGAAATGTAAACAAAGTTATCATGAAACAACCATACAGCTTCTAGTTTTGGCATTCAAACATTAGAAAGCTCCATTCACAAGAAAGAACAACTTTATCTTGAAGGCCATAGTAACTATGAAGTCAGTGACTTTTCACTACACTAGATTATGAAGGTGAACTGTTAAAATTCCTGTCTCCTATACGTATTTTTCATTTCATACATTATGTGGTTTAGGATCTTTTCTACCCCTTACAAAGACTAAAATTATTTATACAACTGTTGCTTAGTTAACAGTGGCAACCCTCCAGTCACCCTCCTCTCCAGCAAACCTTCCTCCTCCCCAAAACACCAATTTAGTGACTGCTATCCTTCTAAAAAAGAAGCAAATTTAATTAAGTCCTTCCTTTGATTACTTAAATGGTTTTAATATAAACAAAAAATGAAGAAAATATCAATTTAATTCCATGCTTGTTATAATGCCTAAATAATCATTTATACAAAGCTGTAGTCATCAGAGCAGGTAATTCCCCCCACCCCACCCCCCATCCTTAGAAACACTTATTGCAATTGTATTTATTTTCTTTTATTCATAATACTACAGAGAGGAAAGGGGTTTTAGAATCACTTTGACTGGTATTTCAAGCCACAGAAGAGAAGAGAAAATCAGAAAAATGTAAGAGCAGCATTTTCACGAGGTAGTCTAGCTCATTAATGGCTTTTTGGCCTCTTCTTTTGAAATAAGAGCCTGTCACTTACTCACACCATTCTGAGAGAAGGTACCAGTACAATTACTAGAATTGCTTCTGGGTCGCTATTTGTAAGGTTTCTGATAGTCTGTTTGAACACGTGCCAAAAAGTCTCTATTCAAAGGGAACCAGAGTTATTTCTGCTGATCATTCAAAGAATTTTCACGCAGAAGGTGAATTCTAAAATGCAACCAAGTGAAAAGAGATTAACGGTGCTGAAAAACTAAAATGTGGAAGGAATGCCTGCATAGAGGCTGATAAATGCTATCGCCATTAGAAAGGCTATACTTTCTAAAACCAATTAAAGTAATAGTTTTGAACCTTAAGAATGACATTTAATGCTTTTAATATATGAGCTGTAAGACAGAGGAGGAAAGCGCTAGGTACATTAGACCACTGCTGTTGGTTAAGCTCAATGGACCAAACATGCCAATGAAAGAGCATCCATAAAAATTTCTGGAAAAGGGGAGAGGTTTAAACAACGAATCTAAATCAACAAAAATTATGATGTTTCTAATGAATGAAAAAGGTATCATGCTTTGCTTAAGTCAATGGCAAAAGGCTAAAGTAAGGCACACTAAATAACAAAAGTTTGAAGACTATTAACATGTAACATTTATGGGCAATGTATTTTGCCTCACAACATTTACAATACAGACATTAAAATAATAGGGCTATTGGAAATTTTTTAAAGTTCCCAAAATGTTTCCGGCAGGTCACTCATGGTCTGAAACCTTTGCATTTGGCCCAGAAGCAAAGGTGCATCTGTGTGCCTTTTTAATACTGTGCTTCCTGCAGAATTACTAGGTGCACTAAAACTGGGGGAGTCTTGGCGCTCCACCAATTATTTTGGKTTTTTTTAAACATATATGGAATATGAAGTATTTCTTTCTCAAACAATATCACATTGATCGGACAGACCCTGAAAAGAAAAGCTTAGGTATTTTTATTTGGCTGTGTGTGAGTTTATTTAGATAATAAAGAGGAGAATTGATTTTGCAGAAAGGGTGTAACTGGTACAGATACAATTGTACTAAGTCAGTAAAGATTAAGAATTACATTTACTGAAATGCTGAATACTTATTTTTGCTCTGAGCTTTATCATACCAGAAGGGAAAAAGAGAGGACACCACAGGCTTTATTCTCCTTCCATTTTCACTGGCAGCTACTTGGAGATAAGCAGTCTTGTTACTGAAGGCATCTTCCCAAGAGGCACTTGGCAGACAATGCATTGCCTGCTAATTGACTTCACGCAATGGGAATTGCTAGTTTTAGCCAACTGACTTCTGTACCAATTGAGAAGTCAGATAGAGCAGTATGACAAAACCCTCTCAGCAACACCCTGACGGTCACCGGTAAATCCAACTGCACTGGAATGAAACAGCATTTTGGCAACTGGCTCTGCCTCCTCCTGTTCCCACCATCACAGAACGCCTGCTTGTTCCTCAACCACTTCAGCTTCCAGTGCAAACACATGTTTCTCAGTGGTTTAGGCCATCACACCAAATTCAGAGACAGGAAGGCTGCAGTGCAGTGCAGTGCAAGCACATAGTCTCCTTGCCAGCTTTGCTACAGAAGCAGTAGCCATCAGCAGAGAAGACAGCTCCTACTGTCTTAAAATGTCATCCCAAAACAGTTGTCCAGCAGAACTGTCAAAGCAATGCAAAGTCACAACATCAGTATTAGACTCTAAACAGAAAGCCTTTTCTTTTACTTTTCCCCAGAGCTAACTCAGAGCTTCAACATGCAAAAATTTTACTCAACTGAAACTGCCGATGTTTAATATTTAAGAAATTCAGTATTAATTTTAAAGGGGGTTTTAGCACATTATTTACATACAGGTTAATTTATCAACCCCCTGGGGAAAAAAAAGCATAAAATTGTCAACATGGAATGTACACTTTAAACCTGCAGTTTAATTATATACACCAGAAGAACAGAGAATAACAACTTTATTAATACCACTTAGATTTTAGGCAGCACTGTCCCAGATGGACTGACAATGTAACGAATACAAAGTACTTTCGTGCAGAAACAGTTCAGACAACATTTTATTTAAAGGAAGTTTGTGTTGGGCAAAGAGAAAGAAATCAGTGCTTCATAAGGTACTGAGGAGTTGAATGAGGTCAGGCTTTCCATTGAGAGACAGGATGGAAGAAATGGATGGAGAACATAGCAAAATATCACAAAACCACGAGCTTGTGTTGAAGGCAAACTTCACAAGAACCTCAAGAAAAAAATAATGGGATTATGGACCTTCAAAAACTAAATATGGATTATATTCTTATTAAGAATAACCTGCTATCCATATAAGAACAAAGAAATAAGACGCAGAAATGGATGGAAAAATGAAATCTCACAAAAATAAGTTGTCAAATTTTAAGYAAGTCTATAAAGGAGGGCTGACAATAAAGTTTAATGTCAGCCTCATGGGAAAAGGAAAGACAAAAGGCAGGAAAGATGTAAGCACCAGAGGTGTTTGTGGACCATGAAGTTGGCTGAAGCGTAACATGACAAGCTGGTAGCACTCACCACGGGATTCTGCAAACACAGCCTATAAACAGGTGACAACATTGTAGGGTAAAGAAAATTGTCCAGAGTAAGGGAATTTGAAAGTATTATGGATTCTTCAAATGTTCCTGTCAATGAAGTATGTTTAGAAAATCAGATGACAATGTTCAGTTGAAAATGCAGAAAAAGACTGACAAATATGGAAAAGAACTGAAAAGATTGGACATCATCTGGCACATGTATAATAGAAATATAATGCCAATTTTCTTGCGGTGTGCACAAGAATCTGGTGATGGCAGTATTATAGAGAGTAGTGAATAAATAATGATTTGGCTGTTAAAGCCTGTACATCCTTCAGAAAACAACAGGGAACCATCACATTTCTCTTTCCCTCTCCCTGAGAACTGGGGAGCTCCTGCCAAAGCATGTGCTTAAAATGGTGATTAAGAAAATAAAGCCATGTGTGTGGGAACTGTATAATGGCGGTAGAAATACAGTGCTSACTATACCCTTCTACCTTGCGTTCAGCAGCTCCTCAGCATTCTCAACACTACCGTGACAGCATGGTCTCATCTCTTCAAATGTTTACTGTCAGCTACTGTTTTGGCATACTGACAATATTATCACATAAGGAATAAGTGAAAAACCAGATTATTTTATGGGATACAATCATTCTTTCTAATCTAATCTCAAGGGGTTGCTATGAGCAACAGTTGCAAAATACTTCTTTAAAAATGAAGCCTTAAAACACTTTTTATTGTATGATAACAATATAGAAATGTCACAACCTTTCTGCATGTTGAAGTTAATTAAAAGCAGAGAGGACTGAAGTCTTTCACAGAGCAGCTTTAAAAACTAACATACAACCGGATTCAACGTTCAGAAATGTCTGTGAATGGAATAATAGGAATACATCTATGAACTTCTGGTTCCTGACAAAACTGTAAGAGCTAAGAAGAAAGGCCTAGGACTCTTAATGGATAGTTCAATGGAAAACATGGTGCAATGTGTACAGGCAGTTAAAGAAAGCAAGTGAACATTAGGTTACAAAAGGCAAATGAAAGAAAACTAAAATTGCATTAATATAAAGTGATGGTTCACTATCATCTGGAATATTGTATTCAACTCTGGTCATTGCAGATCAAAAAAATTTAGAAAACAAAGAGAAAAAGRAGGAGATTAATTAAGATATGGAAGGTTTTGGCATCCATAAAGATGGAACAGATTTGGAACAGTTAGTTTAGAGAAGAGATGAATGAGAGCGGCATGCAAAATAGAAGGTGGCAGGACAAACTATGAACCTGAATGCATCTTCCCTCCTACAAAGACCAAGGAAAATTAATGAAATTTTAAAAGACTGTATTTTAAACTGGAAGATTTTGAGCGCAACCCCCTCCCCCAAAATTTGTTAGCTTAAAATAACATGAAGATTAAGGACATGGTAGGGTTTAAAGCAGATTGGATGTTTCAAAGAAAACCTTTTTTCTTGAAAGCTATGCAAATTTTCAAGTTTCAGAACAAGAACCCCAACACATATTGGGAGCAAGGAAAATATTTGTCCTATTGGTGTTTTACTTCTGAAGTTGTATATTGCTGTTTCCAAAACATTCTTCAGGGACAACTGATGCAGGCCACTGGCCAGAGTGGAGTGCTGGTTTGATCCAGTCTCATAGACTTTCCTCACTTCATTGTCCGTAAAACCTTTTTTACTCCATAAACCACTCATTCTCCAACCTCTTCTATCTCTCTCATTCTCTTCGATGCTAAGATGGTAAATATACCTGCCACCCATGACAATCATAAAAGAACTATCACTAATTATTTTCCTCACATTAAAGCAACCAGTATAGTGTAAAGCTTTCGCCATAGTATAAAGCTTTCGCCATACAATCATTAAAATACATTTATTTGTCAAAATTTCAACTCTTCTTCAACCTGTTGACAAGGAAGCATCAAAGATCATGTGATTCTCATCAAATACTCACAAGATCCTCTACCCTAATTCTTCTACTCAGTTTATCCCTCAGTTTCCGAGCCTTTCATGTGCCTTATTTTATTTCTTTCTTTTCCTGTACATTTGTCTCCTTACCTTACACTCAACAGGAAAGTTTTGTTCTCACTGTATGGTAAATGCAGCCTACCACTGGCTCAAATCATATCTCAATCCTTCTGTCTACTTTACTCAAAAAGTAAGTCAATCATTGAAGTCCAGTTTTCGCATCACACTGGCATTCACTGGTATGTATCTGTTTAACATAAAATAATTACTGAAGTTTGGCTTTCTAATGTTCTCTCTCTTTTTGTACCAGATTTTGAATAAATGTATGTTTGTATGTCTTATGGTATGAACGATGTTATTTAACTGTGCAAAATACTGTGATCGGCTTTTTATTTAGCCAGCACTTACAAACTAGATACTAACAATATACACTGTAGCACAGTATATATTGCATATACTATACATATTTATATGAGCACACACACACACACACGTATTTATCTGTATTAATGGATTATGGATCTCAGAATGTGCAAAGGTCTCACTCTGGGATTTGAACATTGCGCAGTCTAGCAGGAAACATTCAGCCTTGGTTTGCAATTGGCTAAATGCTTAGCCAAACCCCAGAGGTATTGTTATATGGTTGCTTTTACTCTCCAGGCCAATAAAATGCTGCAGATCATACCAGTCCTTGCTTAAAACTCTACAGCATTTCTTACACAGAAAGTATAGTGAACAGATTAGTGGAAAACACCTTTCCATTCGGTAAATTCCCTTTTGCTTTTACCTTAAACTCATTTCTTTTAACAGTGAATTCAGAATCAACTAGTAACTTCCACATCCTATAATTTCTTAGGGAGTGATGACCCTTAAAATAAAGATTCAGAAACACCCTTGCAATCTCTAGTACCAAAGTTCTCAAGSGAGTACAGATGTTAACAGCATGTTCCTCCACTAAACTATGTAGGTCTAGAAGATAGTGATGCAAAAGTCAGTCTTCCAGTGTCTGTAATCACCATTCAGCAGTTAGCAGTGGTTAGCAGCAGAAATACAGTGGGGAATGTTTGAGACATACTCCCTACTTCTTTCTTGTAATATTTTTCCCCCTTCTCTAAGCACACAGATATATATATGCAAATAAAAAAGCCAGTATACAACTAGTTAAATAATGAAAACAATCTGTGCAGCCTTCCCAGGCACTGTGTATGGATTTTCTTAAGTAGTCCCTTTATTTGCAAGCAGAGTATTTTTTTCTGAGAGGGGTGAAAGGGAGAAGTGTTTGTATTATATAGCCAAATGACTGAATTGGGTCAGGTAGGGTCAGCTAGGTCAGCTGTAACAGCAATAATAATGAACTGACAGACATGATTATTCTTCACATCCTAAGAAGAAACCACAGTACTTCCAATTCTGTGAAGTTCAAAAACATAGGTCAGATATCACCAAGCCATGAGATTGCCATAAAATTGTAAAATTCTACTTTATCTTTTAAAATTTCATTGTGGAGGCCTGTTCTTAAACTTTCAAGAAGATCTTACGTACAACAGATAGATAGATATATGTTCAGGAGACCACTTCCCTTTCACCCCAGGCATCTGTTCCCCTCACCTCCCTTATTCGAAATTCTTAACATCAAGGTTCTCACAAGGTTTTTATTCTGAATACTCTCTCTAAATAATTTCCTTCTAGCCAGACCCTCCTTACTAGGCTGAAGGCACAGMTACTTTCCCACTATTTCTCTAAAAGGAATTCCCAGTTTCGCTTCCAAAACATCGCCTCTGCCGTCCCTAGCATAAAAGGATGCTCATGGTGCTGAGTCCCTGCACATCTTGTCAGCAAGCTCACCTTTTGCTTTTGTTCCTCCCCTGCATAGAAGATAACGCAGCAGTAACTTTCCTTCTGTGCCCACAGAACCTCTCAGCCACATTGCTCTTGAAGCCTACAAGCCCCATAGCACCTTTGCTACAACTCTGCTCTACGGTCAGGACATGGTTGTACTTTTTTAAATGTTTCTGCTGTATATGACATCACACAACCTTATCAGCATGCATGCTCTTCTGTCCACAAGTACATGGCATTAACACCACGACTCTACCACAGATCCCATTCAACCACCTTACTTTTGCCTTCTCAGACTAGCCTCTGAAGATACTGCTTTAGTAGAATACTTATTATGGGTGGTATAGGTTGCTGATCTTTCACGCGAAGATATGCTTCTCTAATAAGGAGTCTGATGAATAAACTGACTGAAGGTGAGTGTCGTGGTTTAACCCCGGTAGGCAGCTCAGCCCCACCCAGCCACTCGCTCACTCCCTCCTGGTGGGATGGGGAAGAGAATTGGAAGCGTAAAAGTGAGAAAACTCATGGGTTGAGATAAAGACAGTTTAACAAGTAAAGCAAAAATTTTGCACGCAAGCAAAGCAAAACAAGGAATTCATTCACTACTTCCCATGGGCAGGCAGGTGTTCAGCCATCTCCAGGACAGCAGGGCTCCAGCACGCGTAACGGTTACTTGGGAAGACAAACGTCATAACTCCGAACGTCCTCCCACTTCCTTCTTCTTCCCCCAGCTTTTATTTCTGAGCACGATGTCATATGGTACGGGATATCCCTTTGGTCAGTTGGGGTCAACTGTCCCAGCTGTGTCCCCTCCCAACTTCTTGTGCACCCCCAGCCTACCCGCTGTAGGGTGGGGTGAGAAGCAGAAAAGGCCTTGACTCTGTGTAAGCGCTGCTCAGCAATAAGGAAAACATCCCTGTATTATCAACATTGTTTCCAGCACAAATCCAAAACATAGCTCCATACCAGCTACTGCGAAGAAAATTAACTCTATGCCAGCCAAAACCAGCACAGAGAGCGACTCTGAAGACAACGGGGTTTATAGCCTGCAGTGAAAAGCTACTTACTTGCAGAAAAGCAAGTATTCCCAAACTCTTTTAAAACCAACTCAGAATGAAATTTTAACTATGGATTGTGACTAGTACATACAAAACCAACTCATAAGAGAATATAAAGGTGTTAAATATTTTCATATACCTGCATATTCCTTTTATATCTGAATTTGAATGTGTTTTCCAAAGTTCCTACCCTGTATAATGCATGAATTTATAGAAAGAGCAAAAATTAATACGAGGGAAAGAATTGTTTTCTGCAAGTTCATAGAAAAAAGTCAGATTACGTACATTTCAGTAATTGTTTCTGGAAGGTTCGTTGGGATCTCAGTAAGGCCTTTCCCACGACAGTCCACAATGTTGTTACTACAGGTGCATGCAGTAGGGCAATGCAAGACACTGCAGGATGGAGCCATGAAGGATTGGTGACCTGCAAAGGAAAAGAGTTTCTCCTGAAATTGCACAACACTGTCAAACAGTAGTCCAGTTTACCTCAACAGTAAAACATCACATTTTGCACTTCCTTGAAAAATGTAAAGCGGAACTTATAAAATAAACATTGTAGCTCATCAATACATTTGAATTGCATTAATTTAAATACCCAATTAATAGCAACATGTTGACACAATACTGAGAGATGAAAGACAAATGCTCAACTATTGTGCTAGCATCATATAATTTTTCAACTTATTTAGCAACTGCATTCAAAATCATCTTGTTAAAGACGACTAAGTCTGACCCATTTTTCAGGTATAYTTTATTTATTCTGTGGTTTTAAAAACCAATTATTGATTTATTTAGTTTTCAGAATTTTGTGTAGTATTAAAAATGCCTGTTAACAGAAATGAATGAACTTTGCTAGAAAAACTGAAGGTGTCCTGCTAGTTATGTTCTGTTCTGCAAATATTTATTTGAATATAGTCCTTCAGTTATATATTACTTACAGCCAAGTTTGGAGGTATGACATTTTCATTCAATCACACAGAAATAAATAAAATCTTTGACTTCACAGCTCATACTCTCACTCTTTGTGTTAGCTCAACAGACTTCCTCCTCCCACAATCTACCATTCTTACGAACTCAGGCGGCTAATTTACATGACTTTTTTTCCTCCCCCAAGTTCTTGTGCTATATGTTAAACTCAACATTTATAATTGAATTTAAACATAATCACTGCATATTTAGGTATGTTTTAGAAAGTAAACAACTTATTATATTTTCCTGCAAATAGACAGATTGCACATTTTATAATATATTAATGCACTCATTCTTGCATCGATTTAATGATACAGAATTGCTGTTTTGTAATGACACAGAAAGGCACAAAGGGATAAGAAGGGCATGAAGCCCTCTTTTTCTTTCTTTTTCTATTAAGGTAAAAAAAGCTAGAGACTGTTTTGAAATTCTCAGGGAAAAAAACTTCTTGACTATGAAACCACAACTAAATCTAAGATCTCTCTCACCGTATTTAACGTCATATATTAATATAGGAAGGGTACATTGACAATGTACATTGCAGCCAGTGCTGTTCCTACTTACTACTTCAAATAACAACTGCTCAAGTTTTAAATTACTGAAAAGGTTAGTCTTTTGAGATAGTAGTTTTGTACAATATAATAATTTGATTTCATATTTTTGTATGTGCTATAAAAGCACAAACAGCTGCCAAGAACTAATAACACATACTACTCTTTTTATACTAACAGGCAGGAAATATTTCACCTGCTTTTATTAAACAGAAATGTAGTGATCCAGGGAGAAAACATGGTTATTCCTCTTCCTCAAAATCAGCATTATAATAACCAAGTTATAAAACTGTTCTCGACACTTGGGCTCTGCAGCCATACCATTTACAAATAAGTTAGACGAAATGACCTTGTTAGGAGACCTTATAAGTGTATATAAAGGCAGAACTAATGGTAAGAATACTGTCAGCATTTGCCATGCGAAGAAGGAAGTGCCTTACACTTTGATGTCAGAGGCTGTTTAGTAAGGACAGAACCTTGTGCTCTCCATAAAACTCTTTCAGAAGCATCTATCTGTGCAAATTTTGGCATATTTCGCAATAAGCTTCTGGGGATCTGCAGAAAATCAACCAGTAGAAACAACCCTGCCAAACCACTGAAAAGACAGATAGCTATATTCCAACTGGTTTTTAATGTTTTTGAGGAAACTTGAAACAGTAGTCAAACTTTACAGAAAATTTTCAATCTGAGTCTAAAAATATTTAAATAAGAAAGATAAACTTGCCTTCTTCCTCATCTAGAAGATATGAACAAAGGAAAAAAAAAATTGAATAGAGAAAATGTGATTAGTACTGAACTGTTAGTCATTTCATTATTTCATATCAGAAAATAACCTGATGCACTAAAGCATACCAATAACATTCAGAAAGTTACTTAGGGATTCAGAATATTATTTAAACTGCAGAAAATAACAACAAGAAAAAGCAACATCCTCTAAAGTTATTACTAAAGGCCTTATGTTCTCAGTCAGTGCACCTTTCATTTAATTTTCTGCATCTCTTCCCTGTAATCATATTTTTAGAAGGCTATATAAATTTATGTGAATGCAGCATTTACACAAAATGTGTAAGGACAGAAGCACCCCCGCACAAGGCACAAATAGCGATAAAAATGATTAGTTTATTTTTTAATAAACATTAATGCTTGGATTATGCAAAAGCCTGCAAAAGTCAACACGCAGCACTAGCAATCACTGCTGAGCTGTCGGTAGGTGTGTTTTAAAACAGGACTCAGTGAGCGAATTTGTTCCCTTACCGCTGCAGACAAACTCCCGTTTTTGGACCTCGGCTACGTTGTGTCCCCGGAGGTGGGACGGCCCCATGCACTGGGTGTAGAGGCCGACCCGCGGCCGCTGCCGCAGCCAGTCGGACAGCCAGGCCAGGTGGCAATCACAGTAGAGGTTGTTGGAGTGAAGACGACTGCATGGAAAGAAACACATCAATACCTCTAAATTAGGAAGAACAAACAGAAAAGCAACCAATTTGCCCAGCCCCCCTTCAGCAAGCAACTATGCCAATTTATGAATAAAAATTGTTAATGAAGAATCARTTCTTCACATCTTTCATTGAAAGTCTGGGAGTTAAATGCTAATAAACAAAACGATACAAGCAGCAAAATCACTTTTTATTTGTCATCTAATTAACTGGAAGAAAAAAGGTTTCCTAGTAAAGTAACCTGTCTGTAGTTTCTTTTCTCGTCTAAAAGAAAAAAGTAAATATACTGTACAAGAGCTTGAAAGCTGCCGTGGGACTCTTTAGTCCAGATCTGTACAAATAGTGAATAAGACAAAAATGTCTCAAGTAAATTGCCCTATAGTGATAATATACTGTCAGAAAAAAGAGTTAATAAAAGATTTGGTTTCCAATTAGATATATCTGTAAGTCTGGCCATTATTAGTCTCTATAGAAACAGCCTGCAAAATCCTTTTAACAGGTCATGTTCATTTTCTGCTGAACAAGACAGAGTAATAACTCAATATAAACCACCTTCTTTCACATCCCTTTTCTGATTTCCTCTCTTTTTGTTTAATCACAGAAAGGGGGATTAGCTGCTTTTGGCTCCTAGGGACCTACGTTCTAAGCAATGCCTGAAATTAAAAGGCCAAATGGCAGCAAGCAATGGAATTAAGTAAGTCGCCTCTCTCTTGGCAGGGTCCGACACAAGACCATGGCTCCTTGCCAAGTGGCAAAAAGCACTTTGCCATTGATAAAATATCAGACAAATGTATTCACTAAATTAGGTAGATTACTTTTCTCTGGCTCTTACATTTTCTCAAACTACAAAAAAGGATATCCACAGCTATAAATCAAATCCTTACTCAGAATCATCCATAACAGAGTAATGTCATTTTGGTCTTTTTTAGCTGATGTGTTCAATCCTAACTAAATAACTGGAAAGGAAGTGCAAGAATATCAGAATTCAGACAAGGGGTCTAATTAATCCAGTAAAAAAAAAAAAAATCTGTAAAGCAACATGAAATGTGTAACCAACATAAACAAAAGATTTTAACTAACTCACTTTTTTCTTCTCCCATAAATGACTAGAAATTAAAGGCAATGTATTTTCCTGTACTAATTCTTGGGTGGGTGCTTTGCAAATATAGCTCACAATACGGCACACTCATTCAGTACAATCTGTGGCCAGCTGTAGGCGAGAACACCGTTGCAAATCAGAACTAATGCTGCTGAAATCAATACGGTTATACAAGCATATTCTGACTGCAAATGGGATATTACAGCTATAATCTAGGACTCTGTGTGTCCATTTTCTTTTGTTTCTAAAATAAATTTTCAAAAGATTAAATATCCCACCAAAAAAGTGTAAATGTTGCTAATTTGATTCACTGTAATTTGTGGTTGAGAATACAAACTGTATGTGAAGGTTTGAAATAGGTACAGACATTCACGTTTTCAAGTCTCAGACCCAAAAGAATGGAATGAAATTCTATTCTCAAAATATAACCAAGGCCACCAAAACCCCACGGTCAGCACTATTTAAGTACTCTTGTATTTGTCCAAGCAAGAATAGTTACAATTCCGTTATGAAATCAACAGAACTACTCATCTACGTGAAGTTTCTTCAGTTACAAATGCTATGTTAACTTGAGTGAATAGCCCTACTGATTTTAAAACAGTTGTGCAACCCAACATGTGTAAAAGAAAGCGGACAGGACCTTTGTAAAAGTAGTTCTTTAACAGTAAGAGATATTCTTGAACTCTGATAGAAACATCCCATTCATTTTTGATTCCCACTTCACTGGAAAATCTGTTTGAAAGAGGGTCTCAGGACTAAACCTTGATATATTCTGTTTTTGCCACTCAACACAACATACATTTATTCTTAGTTCAGTATAAACATACAAAAGAAATAATCCCAAACTGTATCACCTGCATACACACTCTTTCCACTGTGTTTTGTTTTACAAGCCTGAAGTGTTCTTCTGTGAAAGTCATAACCTCTAAAAATGGGGACCTTATTGTAAATGCTGACACAACTTTAATTATAATAGCACTACCGGATGATGCTATAATTTTATGTTACAAAGAATGTTGGAGAGCCAGTTTAGTTTAATTAGGTCTGCTAGCAGTACAGTAATAAAAGCATAAAGATTTCCCATTTATCACACCTGACAGCCAATCAAAGATTCTTCCATGTTCCTAAATGAAATGTGACCCGTTCAATAGCTCAAAGTAAAACAAATTTTTGACTTTCAAAAAACATCAATTTCTTTCTCTATACAGCTGTAACGTATAAAAGAGAATCCCCCCCTGCCCTCACCTTTTTTGTTAGAAGGTGAAGCTTTTCTGTGACTGAATACAGCACTATGGAAAACCCAGTTGGGAAAAGGCCATGAAACCATTTTCATAGATTTATTCATCCCACATTGTAAAAAAGCTGATGGAAAAAGGTGCAACTGCTTCTTTATCTCCTGAGCACTGGGGTCACTTGTTAGCTTTATGTTTCAGAATTAGCTGCCATACACGCACACACAGACTTCACACTCGTCAACCTCACGATACCCCAGTATTTTTTCAATTGAGCTTATGCTTTCTTTGCTTGTATATTTATTTATAGACCACTGACAAAACTTGATAGAGATAAAAATGATATACCGGACTGAGAAAAATGGCAGCCAGTTTCAGTGGGACTACTTACAATGTCCTGAGTTTGGGCATATGGTTGAAACTTGCCACGGACAGTCGAGTGATGTTGTTATTGTTGAGAGTGCTGCGAAGTCAAGAAGAAACATATTAACGTGTTACAGTTATGTCCCATTTACTACACTTTTAAAAAAGGCAGAGCTAATGAAGATCATGGTGTACTGTTTTTAGGGATGGGTATCAGGAAAAAAAACATGCTTTTAGATATACTTTTCCTCCCTGTTCAATCCCTGGTAAAACACCATGGTTTGACCATTCCATTAATAACCCTAAGTAATTTGAGGTCCCAGTGACCTATGACTCACTCAGACAGAGCTTCCTCCAATGTTGAGAACATCTATGGCATTCAAGCTAAGCTTGTCATCCTGATGTAACAAAGAGAGTTCTTGGAGAAAATGCCTTGATTCTAGGACTCTGGTTTCTCTTTCTAGCTTGTGAGAGTCAATATTTTTTGACAGAAGATACAAGTACAAGATTTGCCTGTTTTTTTCAAGAATTTTAGGAAAAGATTAACTCTGGGCTGCAATTAGATTTTACACAGAACAGAGTTGCTATAGATGATCCAGAGCTGCATGAACAATAGGGGAGCTTCTGCTACATAATGGAAGGAGTCAGGAATCTTAATATTTTAGCAAAGTAATAATTTAAATTTTAGACAAGGTGCCTGGAACTTGAGTTAGGAACTAGGAACAAATCTTAGCCAATTGTTGGCTAGCACAGACCCATCAGTAAGTGTAGTCTGTAAAGATAATGAAACTTTATGAACGACCCTGCAGTTAAATATTGTCTTTAGGCTGCAAATAAAATGCAAACAAGCTTGACTCCAGAACAAGGAAACAAGCGATAGTATTTACAGTTTTGACTTAGAGATTACTCATCTGAGCAGAATAGAGAATGTGCTCTGGGATTTTAAACACATAACTATGGCACTAATAAATAATAATTCCCACTGACCAACCCTTTTTTCCCTTTTGAAACAAAAAGTGTTTTACTTTTTTCTTTTTTTTTCTTTTTTTAAACCACAAAGTGTAATTTGTGCTCATTTTGAATAAATTTTTAAGTACTCTCTGATCCTGAAACACAGAAAGGTAAATTCACAGCACCCCAAACAGGATCAGGCTATACACCTCCACATTAACCAAGCAATTAAGTACTGGTGCAATGCGCTACATTTTACCTTTGTGTGCTTACTCATTCCATGTCCTAAATGTTTTCTTCACTGTGCATAAGGGATCTCCCCTGTGTGCCCTTACAGCTACATAAACAAAGAGAATAATCGAAAGAAGAGGAAAAAGGGCGAATCATGCCCTTTTTTGAAACAGAACAAAAATGAAACAACAAAAAATGGCCAAGTGGGTATATCCGCAAAAGGTGCCCTAATGAATAAATGACAATCCGTAAATCTTGGCAGGATGTTCTTACAATGTCCACATGGTAAATGACAGCTCCCATAGTTCTTCCTGCATGACTTCTTACAAGGTTTTGAAATCATATCTTTTCAATGAAGGGAATGGAAATCAGTACATATTTCCACAACTGTTAGTTGCTTAATGAAGGTATATCTACAAATATTTTAACTTTCAATTTCAGATGTTTGATGTTTGCCTCGCTATTTTGTATATATGAGATATTAATTGATTTTTGCAAGGGTAGAGAAAAGTATCAGGAGTAGACATATGGGGTACATAAGGAGTGAAATAATTTTCATAACTATTTCTATCTAATGAAATGATGAAATGATGAAAATGCTTGATTTATTACAGAGATGTAATTGAAAAAAAAGTTGGCTGAGTACTTTTACCTAAGCCTTACATACTATTGCAAAGAGTATTCTGACTGAAAGACATTTTTTTAATTTCTTAGATATTTTAATTTTTTTAATATGACAGCACTGTATATTTTCCCATAGTCACTGTTTCCCCAGTACAGCAGATTTTCCCTTAAAAAAAAGAAAAAAAGAAAAGGGAAAAAGGAAAAATAAAGTTTCATAGAAATTCACAGAGAGGATTATACCTATAATTGCTTTCGTCTTTCAGAATTATCCAGACTTCAGGTTGATTTTGTATCTTTAACACTAACAGCTTCTAAGAGTCTGCAATTATTTAACCAATATATAAGACCTGTTACTTTGGTAAACATTTCAAACTGTCACCAAACAAGATTACAATGTAGGTAACTTTAAAGATTATTTAAAAGCTTTATCATATACTTATAGGTTGAAGTAATATACACATTCTGTGCTTACACAGAATAATTAACTACAAATGAAAACAAAATACGTAGTCTTATATGCTACTCGGTGCATACACAATATGATCTGATCTACGTACCATTCATTCTTTAAGCTATATTGGAAAGGAAACTGAATTAGATACAAACCCTTCAATACTGTTTGAAATATCGATCTCAGTTTTTTAAAAACTTAATCTCTACATCATTGCTTATCACACAACATAATTCAGATAGTGAACATTTAGTTGTATATTTGAACAATGCTAATATTCTATGTATATTCATTCACAAAATTCTAACTACCTACTTTTTCAGCGGACTATTATTTTAACAGAGTTTTTTTTCTTTTTTGCATTCATTGAAATCGATGTGAAAATTTTACCACTGACTTCAACTGGCAACTGTTCAACCTTTTTAGAACACTAAAAATTGCAAGCATTAAAAAATGCAGAAAATACTTGTTTTTTTACAAATACATTTAACACTTTCACTTGTAAAGAAAGGCTTGTATTAAAAAAACATAATAACCAGATTAAGCCATCACTGGAAAAGTTATTCTGTCATATATATGAGTTCCAAAGATAAAAATCTCACAGAACATCAGGTTTACTGACAGACAACCAACAATTAATCAACTTGACAATGAGATGTAATATTGAACCTACAGTATATTTTACATGGCTTTATACCAGAAAGTTAACAATAGGCTTGTTATTCTATAATTACAACACACAAAAAAAATCAAATTTAGCTGTCAGATCCATCACTTATAAGAAAGACCAACTATTGCTTAATAATAAACTTTACCACCAGCAGCTCACATACTCTTTAGTTTCTTGGACATATAGACACCATCTATTGCCAAAGAAGCTTCATTACTTCAGAATCTTAAAAAAAAAACCCAAAAACCAAACCCCAACAAAAAACCCCTCCCTCGCCCCCCCCATCAAGGTGTTGTGATTTACCAAGTGTGATTCAAACTACCAAGAAGTAACTCACTGATACGCAAAGTCTTTCACTTCTCTTAACATAGAAAGCCCAGAAAAAATGTGACATTTTGACTGACAGAGCAAATATTTCAGGGATGTGTCCTATGCCTCAGGTTCTTTGGGAACTGCGGCACTTTGCTCATTACAGTAACTATTTTCAGGTCAGAGGTCACTGATGATAATTTTGTTACCTTTAACCTCACTGATGGCCACTTTGAGACAGTGAGAAAAAGTATGCAAAAGAGTATTGGAATACTAACCTTCAGTGACGTAAAAAAAGATATTTTTCTACACATATATATATTTATACACATAAAATTTAAAATGTTAAAAAAAAGCAGTTAACATGCTAAACATCTTAACACATAACAGTAGTGTTTGATAGAAAAGTGCCTCTTTGAAAACATCCAGATTGTCAAATATATATAGTATACTGTTCCTTAAACAGAGTCTGAAAGACCAAATTGGTGTCAGAGTATACAACAAAGGCAATCCTGAAAACGTTCAGCACTTCAACAGTGATGGATAATTTACAAAATTAATTGGATTCATTAATACTGCCCCCCACAATATATTTTAAAAGGAAATATATTATTTTCTTACAGCATCTGCCATCTGCTTTTTTTTTTTTTTTTTTTTTTTAAATTGTGTTTAATGGCTGTCTTGCAGAGTAAAGGAATATCTCTGCCTCTCCACATCTTTTTACCATTTTATAGCGCATCACGGTGGATTATTTTAAGACATCTTTTCACTAGACCATCCTGACACCAGGCTGCAGCTCGTAGATAAGCTTCTACATTAGCACTCCCCAGATACCGAGCTCTTGCTACAAGTAAGAGATACAGGAATACTTACAGCACTTCCAGGTCGCGCAGAGCCCTAAACGCCCCATCTTCAATACAGCTGATCTGGTTGTAATCCAGTTGCCTGTTAAACAGATTAGGAAGGTATTTGTAAGGCCGACGAGCGTTGGCAGCGTTAGGTGCAAGGGAAGCCTCCTGAAGGGCCGGCAGAGCCAGGCCACGCGAGCTGAAACGCTCTCGCAAATACGCTCGTACGCTTGAGGCTGTCACACAGCATGCTGGCCTGGATGCTGCCACAGAAATCCCTTTTTGTTCTGAACTGTCTGCGCAAAACAGCAGCGCTGGGAAAGCTCCAGTAAATAATAACCGCACCTTATATTAAATGCCAAAGGAATGCAATTTCATTACATCAAGAAAAGCTATCCATTAAAAGCTCTCAGCGTCATCTTGCTGAAACAATTTCATTAAGGTAAAGGACGGTAAATCACTTAATGTCACACGCATCCCCTCGGTGACCTAACAGAATCCATTTATCAGAGCAGCCCAGCTGCATGTTAATTCCACCCGCCGCGGCAGGGACTGGCGAGAGACACCACTTTTAGGGGTCCCCCTGTGTGTGTGCATGCCTGGACCGGGTGGGTGGTGCGGTGGGGGGGGGTGGATTTAGAATAATTACCTTCTAGAATATTTCTTAACATAGAAATAATGGTGTCCAAGGTATTTACATACTTGGTTACTTATTTCCTTTAATTCTGCTCCAAATGAAACTAGTATTTCTGCTGTAACCTTCAGTATGTGGTTTTCTACGTACTTTGTGCTCTCTGCAGTTATATGCAGATAGGATGTTGTAACAGAGCACTTGAATTCTGGACATAAAACTCAGCAATCCATCCCATACATTATTAATCTTAAAATATTAAGTTATGAAAAATTTACATTCATTTCTCTGAAGAATATTATTACCTTTTCAATTCAAAACATTGATACAGTACAACTGCCCAATTAAAAAAGTCTGCTGAAATTAACAACCATGCAAATACAAAATCCCAGTTTCTTTTCTGATAAAAGCTTTTCCTATAAATACGGCTGCACGTCTTGCACATTTCAGGGAACGACTTGCAAAGCAAAGATGATACAACCTCACTTTAAACAACCAGAAGACCTTCTCCAAGCTGGTAACTTGTCAGTGTCAGATAATATATATGAGTAAATGTGTGTGAACAATACTAAGAAAATGAACAAAATACAAATGAACTCTGCCCTTCTGTCTTCAATTATATATTAGCCAGCAGGGCTAATGAGGCTTTTACTAAAGCATTTTCTGTGATTCTTCTGAATCTATGATAATGTTTTACTTTATTAATAAATCATCATACCCACACTGTTGAGTGTAATGTACCAACTTCTATAAAGTTCTAGTTTCATCCACATTTTTCATCTGAATTACTCTCACACAGGAATAAAATATTCTCATAACTGTAACAGTGCCTGTGTTTCTGTGTACTGAAAGCTAAATGCAAACTATCATTTCCTGAATATGATCTTTAATCATTTTGGTGCAATGTTACAGCACCAGTGCTGCAGTGTTGGAATATTTAAGCTTACTTTCTCAGGCTCCTTCAATTTTTACTAATGAATTTCATTTAACAATTAAGTTAATAGCCTTTTTATTTTAAAGAGGTAAAATATATACACAGTACAATTCTCTAACCTCTTGAACAATTTATCAAAGCTATTTAAATGAGTACAATGGCATGAAATGTTACCCTTGACACAATACAAAAGAGAAATTGTTTCCAGACAAATTGGAAAAATCTTTTAATGCCATCAAATTTGCCTAATGCAGTCTGCAGGTTAATCTGTAAAAGGGTGAGCTGTATGTTTGCCCATATCTTATTATCCTTAGCTGTCAATGTATAAATCAGTGCTGACACAGCTTCTTCTAAATCATCCATATTATACACAAAGGAAAATCTTTTAACGGTAGGGAAAGCACTTGAGCAAATCTTGTCCTACACAAACTGAAAGGCAGATTTCTTCCACTAGACTGGCAGCAGTTGTGGTGCACACGAAAACTTTTGGACTTCTTCCTTTAATGAGTCACCATGACCACTACCTTAGCGAAGGGTGAGTTGTTTTCAATCTTCTTACCAGAAAGATTACTTCGTTTGCACTGAACTAATTAGTTGGTTTCGGTTTGGGGGAAGGGAATTTTGCGGGTGGGAGAGGAGAAATATTTCCTAGTTTTATAAATTATTGTCTTTGAAAGATACTACCATCTTTGTGTTTTAGATGATCTTCCATCAGTTACAATCATGATACAAAATGATCAGACACACACCATGAAGAACAATTGGCACGACAGATGTTTTTTAAGCTATGAAAGGTACACAGCTTTGAAGACTGTGTGCCTAGCTTGAATAGTAATTTATGGYATTTGTGTTAAGGTAAAGATATCCACTGCATATATAATCCAAACAGAAAGTTAGACAATATTTCACAACTAGTGTATCATTAACTTATGATGTCCCTCTAATGGATATATTGAAACAGTCTGAATCTTTTTGGATAAGATCGGTTCCTGATAGCAAGTTGTGTGCTATGACTTAAGACATAAGCAAGAATACTAGAGAAAAAACGCACATACTTCTCTAATTTTAAGTTCTGTTTTATAATTTGGTTTTAGCATAATGACTTTCAAAACCACACATAAAAATCTACAATACTATAATGAAACTTTTCTCACCACTAAGTTATTGAGCATACCAATAATCCTAACTCTATTTTAAAAAGCTGCGTTTTCTCCTGAGAGTTTCTTTTCTTCTTTTCAAATTATTAAAACACCCTGAGAACAGAAGCTGATCAGACATGGGCCAGCAACTCTGGCCCACCTTCATCCTTCCCCTCACCCCAGTCTCTCTTCATCATCTTCTCCCCCACCCCATCTCCATGTTGGGTCTTTTCTACAAGGGATCTCTCCATCCCTTTGGAAAGTTGCTATTCCTTTCTGCGCCCCCTTCCGCAAAGCAGCTGATTACCTTTGGCAGTGCCATTCCTGTGAAGCTCATAAACACCAAACAACACCTGTCACATCCAAAATCTTTCCATTGTCACAGAGAATTAAATAGGTTTTGCACCCGTATCTGCAGCATTACCTGGGTATTTCATATACTTACTAATCTTCTGCTATTTGAAATGTTAATGTGTATGTGAGTTCAGCTATAAGAACTACTAAGAGCTAAAAAAAAAGCATTCACCTAATAAGAAAATGTTTGCTTCAGGTTTTTTTTTTTATTTACTGCTTTTGCTGATACATCTTACACTGTAGAAACATGTTGTTAACTTATATTTTCTTCCCTTTTAGCATATGTTGTCTAACAGATAATGATAAATAAATATCTAAAAATAAACCTTGTTATCCCACAAGAAGAGCATTTAATGACTAACAGAAGATGTTGCATACATTTGAAAACCACTACCCTCGTACAGAAGAAACTGACAGAAAACCTTCTTTACTCATTCATAGAGGCTGCGTTAAAAGTTCGGACAATTTCAGTCAATCTGTTTGCTTCACTCTCCTGTTCTTCACAGCTTGAGGACACTCCATGGTCCCATGCAAGAGAGGCACCACRCAGCTTTACATTCTTCTCAGTTGTTCAGAAACGATTACATTCCCTTGGTGTATCAACTTAACGGTAAACATTGTTTAAGAAGTCACCAGAAAAAGTCAGAAGCCTTTCTAGATCCCTACGGTAGCTTCCTCCCTAGTAAAACAATTAGAAAATGTTTCTAGTTTTAGCACATTGTACGCTGGATTTCACATCATTAAAATTTTTCCTTGAGAAAAGAACAGAGTGCACAATATTTATCACTGCAAGACACTTTTTGGAAACAGTCACTATTTTAACATCTACTTGTATTTTTTACAACAGAACTGAGTTATGTTTCCTATTCCTCAATTCCCTTCTCAATTTCAATTTCAAGAGGAATCAATAATTTCAGAGGCATTAGTTGTGAAAAATGTAACAAAATCATGTAAGAACTTATTCTAAGTTTTTATCAAACTTCAGAGAACTGCTTGTTTCCTGTGACTATTACTATTTATTGCGATTATTCTTTCTTTTGGAAGTCAAGTGCTTTTTTCCTACTTGCCATTTTATTTTGCTAATGTAGTTCGTTCTGTTCTTTGATACATTTTCCCTGTAAAACATTTTGAATTAATTTTTTTTTCCTAATATACATAATATAGCAAATTATTAACCTTTTTCTTTTATCCCAAAATTAAAAAGCAAGACTTACAAATACTTCCTGAATAAACTAGAAGAAAAGGGAGAACAGATCTATAGTTCAATAGCTCCATTCCCTCAAAACTATGTAGCACTCTACTTGGCTAAACCCATAAGTATCTTCCAGGAGCAAAAWAAAAAAAAAAAAAAAGTCAAAATGAAAGAGGAGAATGACACGAAAAGGCAGATGAACAATCTATAATGATGAAAATGTTCTTTGGTATTTTTGGTATCATTTGATGTTGCACATATTTAGCATCACAAGTCTGCCATGATGTTGGTGTATTCCTTTCCATCCTCTGCCAAATATTGTCTACACAGCAGAAGAGGAAGTTGGAATCTTAGAAAATTTTATATACTTCAAATGGAAATATCATAATATAATTTTATCAAAATCATCAGAGCAGGGCCCAAAATCTACTTCTCAAAAACTGTGCATAGCACTATTGTTCTTTCAGTGGTGTTTCACATTTGCTTGCTTTTTAAGCCCAATTATTTTTCTTCCTAGTAACCAGATTCAAGAAACAACCCATCCAAACTTATAATCTGTTCAGCTAATGCATTTTCTTACCATCTTAAATACAAATAAAATTCCCGAGGTTGGGAAGATTTTAAACATCTTTCATATCCAGTGTATGTATCACCAGGGAGGGTTATGAAACCATCATTAACATGTATATTAAAAAATCTGTGTTTAATTTCCAATTTATATGGAAATTAATTTTTAATTTTAATTTAATTGTTTAATTTCCAATTTATTTTTAAAAAACAGTGGGTGCCACTGTGTTCTCTGAAGAACCTAACTTCTTGGTGCATATTTTTCTCCCTGAAAAAGTAGCAAGTTAGGAGTAACTTTCAGAATTATATTTCCAGAATTTGCACCCTAATTTCTGTCAAGTCCCAGATCAGCAGCTATACTAAAAGTGGATTATTCTTCAAGTCATTGCCCCTGAACAGGAAAAATCAAGACTTTGAGACAGASCAGCTAGTTTTTTTCCTACATTTGAACTGCCAGAATACTGGATACTGAGCTTCTAGTGTGGGGAACCTTCATTTTTTGTCACTTCTGAAGAACTTGATTCATTACCAACAGTTGGGCTGTATTGGCAAGAGTGAAGCCAGGACGCTCTGTCTGGCATTTGTTAGATAACATCTGAGTTGTGCATCTGGTCTCAGCCTTCCCAGTAGAAGACAGACACTGACACGCTGGGCTGAATCCAACCAGGACCACTAAGATGGGAGGGCTGGAGCAGGTGACATTCAGGAAGAGGCTGTTGAGAACTGTGTTTGTGCAGCCTCAAGAAGAGAGGGTGAAGGGGTGATCATATTGCTGCCTACAACTATCTAAAGGGAAAGTATGGACAGAGCCAGACTCTTCTCAGTTATAAGACAAGAAACAAGTTTGAAAATGGGAAATTCCAATTAGATATAAAGTAGGTTTGTGGGGGCTGATGGTTCTATGCATTTTTTTGTTCTTTTTATTATAAGGGTGTGGCAGGTTTCCTGGGTTGTCAGTTCTCATAATACCTTGCCCGTTTTGCTTTTACCTTCTACAGAATCTATACTGTGAATGTTTATTAAGAAGATGTCCAGAAAGAAAGTCTCATGGCCACATTTTATGGAAACTAGACAGCTTTTTCTGAGAAACATCAAGAGAACTCTAGAGCTAACATATTAGCAGGAAATCAAAAGATCATAGTGGTATCATCAACCTTAAAGGAAGCAACTTCCTTCAGCTAATTTGGGGTAACATCTAATTCCCTTTGCTCTGTGAAGACTATAAGAACATTCTTTGGATACAATAAAATGTTTTCCAAAATATTCCAGCTCCTGATTCAGATGGGGAAATACTTAGCGAGAGTGAGAGAATGGGGAGTCTCCATTCAGGAAAATAAAATACGTAATCAGGTCAACTTCTGTGAGATTTGTTAACTGCCTTTGAAACAGCTTACTGGAGCTACTGTATGGGATGGTTACCACTCATTGCATTTAAAAAAAACTCTCTGTAATTTATATTGAAATTGATGTAATAATGTTGGTACACAAAGCAAATCCTGAACTTACAACATGTTCTAATACAGGTTGTACCTTCACCTATCTCATCCATAAGTTTGATTAACATAACTTTAACATTATGCTCAACTACTAGGCAATTATAGAAGAAATGCTGAAATTAGAATAAATACTGCATTCTGACAGTTCTCAGAAAGTATATACAAATATTTGGTTCCTGGACCTTGGGTTAATCGCCCAATAGATGCTAAATTCCTTCACATCATAGTTTCCTTTGTTTGCAGAGTTGTGCTTTCTATACCTATCACTCACCAATTGTCTCCTTGATTTTCTTGAACAATGAAATAAAAATAGTAAAATTCTTGCCATCACCCTTCTCTAAGTGTAATGTTCAAGGCTAGATGGAAGGCTAGGGTTCAAATCTCCTTCTTCCCTAAGCTTCACGAAAGGCTCAACGGCCTGATCTAGTTACAAAAATGCTGTGCTAGAACCCACCCGACTCGCCCCACACACTCGCCTGCCATTCTGATGCTCACATCTATACCTCACACAATATAAGGTGCTCTTCCTGAATGACCAGGAACATAGGTAGCATTTACAAGACAGAGAAATGTATTTCTTAGGCTTTTCAATCATAGTGGGATCATAAGGATTTCAGATTAGTTTTTTTTTTTCCTTTTATTTTCCTGGGACCACCAATAAAGGATGTATCTGTAGTATTTATGCTATCACAATAAAATACATGCTACAGATATGATTTGGACTTTGTGGCAAGGCTAATCTCCCAGAAGAGAAAGGCTTTAAAGGGTGGATCTACTTTTTTATGCAAGTTTTAGACATAATTCAGGATCCTTACCTTGAAAATGCACACCAAGATATAAATATTATGTTAGCTAAAGATTAGCATCCTAATTAAGTTTCTGACTGGAACTATCTCACAATGTATAAGTATAATTATTACATTCTAAAATACTTCCCTGTCACTAGAAAAGTCTCGATGATGCTGTTATTTTTACTACCAAAGTTCCTTTCTATAGCTGTATCAAATTTCAAATATAAAAAATCATGCAGAAAAATGCAGGCTTCTTGTAACCAAGCCTCTTTTAGACCATGAATAATGATGAGACCAGTTCTGAGTAGAAACTCATAAAACATCAATTAAACAAAGTAATAAAGCTACTTTAAGAAGCGCTTGCATGTTTTTGAACATAATAGATTTGAACAGAATAGTTTATCCATTGAGATGTGGTAGGACTTCATTGCGGGAAAGAACCATAATGCAAACATGGTTAAATAAAAAAAATAACTTTTTTCTAAATATCATATCAACTAGGCCAAACTCTTGGGCATTCTGCTAACTCTTTGAAAAAACGCCCTCCTAACTGATTTGTGTGCAGCGCTGTGGGCAGCCGAATGAGGTGGACTCCATCATAGGAAGACAGAAACGCAAAGGGCTTCCTGTCCAGTCCCCTCCTACTGGGGATACCACATCATGTAGTTTCCTTCATAATCACGGTGCACTTTGTTTTCAGAACCATACAACTAGAAAGTTCATCTTTCTTTAACACTGGCAACTTCAATTAATAAAAAGTATTTCAACAGAAATCACTGAAAACCTTATATAATGGCCTAACACTTCCCTATTTTTATTGATGCTACATAAGATAGCAATTATATTTTTTCCACAGCTGCATCACACTGGCGACTCCATAGTCCTTCTGGAACCCACTAGTGTATGTCCTCCGTCTTTGTTGGTTGTTTTTAAGTGATGAGTTCTCAGCTTACAGAAGGGGTTACAGCTTTTGAGTGTATGACCTTACATTTCCTACCATACAAGTTCATCACAGTGTTCAGATCGTTCAGCTCTTTCAGTCCACCAAACTGATCTACCACTCTAAACAGAAAGTTGAAAGGCCACTGCTTTCCTTTGTCTTGAAACTCACATATTTCCACATTTAGAAATCGTAAGAATTCAAAACCTGTCCATGAACTTCAGGGTCACTGTTTCCAGGAAAGTGAGTATCTGTCTTTCAGAAAATACTTATTTTACCACAGAAGAAAATTGCATAAGAAAAGTAGTCACATAAGTATAAAAATATATGCTAGCAAAACTAGACAACAGCATGATTTTTCTTTCTTTCTTTTATACAAGCTACCAAAAGGCAAACTCTTAGACCCAAGGCAAAATGAATTTTTCCACATGAAACAATGAAATGTTTAAAATACCCTGACATTCAAATATTAAACTGAGGTTACCATAAGCAAATAGTTATAATGCCTTGTTGTATTCAACTCCATTTCAATGTTTTAGATTTCCTATAGGGCAATTTTAGGATGCTTAAGATATGTTAAGGTATTTTGCCAAAACAAATGGTACATGTTGTTTTTATGCAGAGATTCCTTAAGCAGCTATAAAAGCACTTAGGAAAAAGAGATCTCATACAACAAAAGGACACTGTATTGACAAAGCATTACTATCAGAATATATGCAAAAAGGAGGAAAATACTTACAGATTTTTTATGTCTACTGCTCCTCGGAATGCCTTCCTTGGTATTGCTTGAATCTGATTTTCACTAAGATCACTAAGAAAAAAAAAATAATTAAATTAAACTTAAAACCTGCCATATGTATTTCTTTCTGTGTATAACAAAAAGAACATGTAAGGAAATAATTTCAGCCATTACAGTTCAGTCAATGTTTCCAGTGAAGCTTATTTTATTACCTTAACTGATTTGTAATTGAAGAAAAAGAAGCAGCAATAATACTCAAATTAGTTTATCTATGTTGTACTAAGTAGCTCCTTTACAAAACAACAATATATATGCCAAACAAAAAGCAGAAGCATTACGTAATTTAACAATGAAGGCCAAACTGATTTAATTTTTAACTGATTGATTTTACTTTTCAAYCCATTCCAAACCCATGACACCAAATGTTTGATAGTATGTTCAGCTTTATGCAAGGAAGACTGAAAACAAGCAAAAAGAACAAGTAGCAAGCTGTTGAGAAACAACTATCAAGCTGTATAACGTCTGAGATTAGCATATTTCTGAATTTTGTTCCAGAGTGGTAATCACCATATATTTTAAAAGAAGGCATTAAAACCATCCTGCAGTAGATATATAATGCTCCTCCCCAAAATCCCTCCATGACCAGCTGTACCAGGCTATCTGATACTAGTATCTTTTCCAAAAGAGAAATATTCATGAATAATTTTTTGCCATCCATATAAGTAACTAACCTTTTTTCTGAAATTTAGAAATACTTTTGGCCTTCACAGTTCCATATTGGAAATAAAACCTAGAGAACTGAAGCAAAGACAGTAGCAGAGGAGACAGAAAAAGAAAAAAAAATAAAAGGAAACAAAACCAAACTAGAATCCAAGGTCTTTTCACATATGCTATACCCCATTAGCAAATAATTCAGTGCAACAAGAGATGATCAGTAGATTAAAGTCATTAGTGCTATATGTACACTGCATGCAGTTTGAAGGTTTCACTTCAGCCTATAGTTTGGCACCCTGGACCAAACATACCTACCACGCACATGGTTCACAAATGTCTGAAGGCCTTCAAAGGGACCTATCTACGTTGTAGCCTTAAAATTATGAAATCAGATCTTCTTTTGGAGGCCTTCAGAGATGCATATATCCATAGACAACATATACACAAGAACACAAGAAATTATAAGAGGCTTGCTTGAGCATCTGAATAAAATTTAGAAACAAAACAGATGCATATAAGCTTTATCTACACTAGGATTTTCAGTCAGTCTGCAGAGCCGAACTAGATTTCATTTCCTAAAACCAAATCAGGACCTTCGCTCCAGAAGCACATCAAATGCACTCCAACCCCTAACAGGAGAAGTAAAATTGCACAAGGTCTTGCTTTTTAGAGACATCTTTTAGGTGACCTTTTCAGAGACAGCTTTTAGGAGAAAGATTGCAAAATGGTGCATAGAAGTAAGAGATCTAGCTCAGATGAAGTGAATAAGCAAGAATCATTTAGCTGATTAGATATAAACAGTCATGCTTTTGACATATTCTTTCCCTAAAATGTAATCTAGCATGAGCTCATGTTTCCAGTTATTAGTAATCACTCCTGGAGATCTCTTTCAGATTTATGAACTTGAAAAAAATAATTTGAGGACTTTATAAAACCCCACACTGCCCAAGTCTAACAAAATTTATATCAACGTAATCCTTTCGAAAATAATTCTACATACATTGACAGCAACTTTGTTTTATTCAATTCAGTTCATTTATGGAAAATCACATTCTATTTACTAAATCTTTCATAGTTCATGCATCTAACTGCACTGCAATATCTTGCAAGGTATATTTAAAACTAGACCCAATTTTACTATTATTAACCGTGTGTGAAAGAAGAGAATCTGTGAGCTGTGGTTTAATTTTCAAGCCACCTAATCTTGAAATGGGATATGACTGCACTRCTCTGACAATAAATTCAATGGCAATGAATGAAAAAGCAGCCTTCAGCATTTGTTACGGCAACATGATTTAACAGCTTACTTCCTTTAAAAAAATTCCACTAAAAGTATAAACAGCAAATATCTATATTTACACTTCTGTTTAATTGACTAATACATTTTACCTATATAAAAATTGTGCATAAAGCGGTTAAGTTAGCAGTAGTGATTTGTATCATGAGCAACGATTAGTTTATAATACAGATATATGTATATATCTATGTAAACCRCTGCCATACTCATAAATATAGACTGCAGGAGGTAATGGGTAATGGTGCATTACGCTTTTTACGACAGTTAATAGAGTATCATCATTCACCATTTTATATAATTAAAAAAAGTGGACGATGAATAAGATGATTGAGACAATATGTAAATTATTTTCAAAAATCTAATAAAAAATATCAATGGTCAAAATTTTTCTTTCCCTGACTAAATGCAAATCTCAGTACGAATGCAAGGACTTACAAGTAATAGTTATTGAGCGAGGTTCCTCAATGAACAATACACTGAGATTGTATGTGTGCATATGTATGTCTGTGTGTACACACACGTAAAAGCGAGCAAACTAATAGCGTGCTAGATTTACCACTGGGTCCACCCAGTCAACACCGTTTCCATGTAGCACAGGCTCATGTAGACTAAAGTACACCGTTCCCTGCTAATTTTAGCACATTTGAAATATGAACTACTTGATTGCAAAGGCTCCCAACATTCCTTTGCAAAGCACTGTTTAAAGCATCCCTCTCAATGTGGAGAGCTAAGTAAGGTTGGCAAATGTCATTTTCCAAGAGAAAATTTTCTGCAATGCATCTGCTGGTTTGCAAAACTTTCTTGGAATTGTTTATGTAACAAAAGTGTAAGTTATTCATTCATTCCTTCATTGCAAAATTCTACCTCTCTTATAAAAACTATGATTTTCAACACACAATTTATGCCTACTTATAGCAGGAAAGTTTCTAGTAATTATTTATTGATTGTTTCAACTTTTCATCTGCTCAGTCTAAAAAGGTTTCCTCATAAAAACCTTGAGGGGCTTAAACAAACATTCAACTTTTTCTTCTTGCATAAATTACACCTACATTTCATGCTGCAGACCTACGACTCAGTAAGAAGTTGCTGTGTGGTCTTTTTGTATGATGTTTTAACTCAGTCCGCTGCAATTCTTAGATTGCTCACAAAAAAGGTCACAAGCAGCACAGGGTGCACTGTGACTTTCTGGGGAAATGGGGCAAAAATCTATTTTGTAGCTAAAACCGGACAATTTTGCAGGCCATTATGTTTTGCAGGCCATTGATTTGACTTTGCAGCTTATATTCTGCAGTGAAGAAAGGTGCAAACCTCCTTTTCAGCCTGATGGTCATTGTTTTCCTGCACTAATAACTGCGTGAACTTCACCTCCCATTTAAAAAAGAGGCAGCATTTGAACACTGAGTATAATTTATGATGGCACTTGGCCCCCCTAAAATGAAAGAGGCTTTAAGCATTTCAATAAAATTTAATCCACTAAACAGCAGGACATCCTACTTTTACAAGAACAATTCTGTATTTTTGAAAGAAAAGGCATGAACCTGTCTTCACATTTGAAACCAGCAATCTGATCGAGATACTTTCATTGGAACAAATTATTCTCCATTATTATTCCAGCCCAAGACCTTACATCAAAATCCAGCATAGCTCTGGAACAGCAGAATTGATTAAAAAATGTTTTGTATACAGCTGGAGTGAAAAAGCCAAGGCTATTCTACAGATTTTTTTTTAAATAAAGCACAATGGTCTAGTAAGATGTTTTGATGAATTCATCTTTATGCAGATTCTAGTTGTCTTACAGGCTTCTTTCAACGGAATTGTTCTTGACTCTACTATATCATTCCTAGAGAGATATATTCCAAATTATTAAGTCTGAAGTGGAGTACTGTAGACATGGACCCTTCAAGAAAATTCCTTAGTGCAACACTCTGGGCTTCATTCATTGCATTCACGAGCTGGCAGAGCACCTTCAACCACCCGGCCTCCAAAGCACCTCCCCGCTCATACATTACCAAACCAGGGCTCGGGGCCAGAACTGCCACATATAACTTCAGTCTCTTTTAGTTTGAGATGTCCTCAAGCCAAAAGGTGGCACAGTAATATTGGGGTTAAATAGATTTTCAGACAAAAAGCCATCTGGGCAAGTTAGGCTGGCAGCAGCTGTAAGCGGCTCTTCAGAGAAGGCGGAGATGAGCACCTGTGCCGCTCTAGATGCAACTGCACTATCCTGCTTCTAGTGCTTTCTTCCAGATATGTTTAAGCTGAGTGTATGTCAAGCATTCTCCTGAGCTGCAATATTCTGGCTGCAACCCCATGTTCTCAAAAGCAAAACAAGAAAACCAAATCCATGTACCAAACCAAGCTGAAGATACACAGAGGAGAACACACAAAGATTTCTGAGTTTTTGCCCAACTATAGTGATTCTTTGACAAAATTGCACACTTTTTTTTTTCCCCACAGAAGGTCAGGTGTGTGTTTCTAAATCAGAGACTAAATATGTTGCACGTAAGCAAATTTTTTTTTTTTTTAAATTAACATAGTCTATCCAAGTATTCAAACTCAGCAATAAAAATAGAGAAATACTACAGCCTCTCTAAAATCTGTGATCAAGTAACTCCTGGAATTATTGTGCTTACATAAAATATAATTTCTTTTTAAACAAACCAGGTCAAGGCAATTTACATGCAATATAAACTGATAATCACATATGCCTCAGCTTTTAAACCGATTTTCAAAGATTAAGGATTTAATTCTGATATTTTCAATGACACTACAGTAGAACTTGTCTAATTTGAAATTATGCCTGAAAGAATGTAGATTTCTGTATTTCACAAACTGATGAAATAGGAAAAAAAATTAATAGCAACAACAACAACATTAAACCTCTCACCCCCAACCTCCCCCCCCCCCGAAATCAGCTTCATTTTATGTTATTCAGTTAATTTTTTTTTTTTTCTCCAGAATACATTAGTAATCATCATGCATTATGCTTTGTGGAAACAGCAGAAAGACCTTGCCAAAACCTTGCTACTACTGAAACCTTCCCAAGGACAGGATGGAAATGGTACTTTTCTATTTATCATATTTACTGGTTAGTAGATAGAAACATATCAGGGAAAAAAAACCCAACTTAGAATCCTGCTAACATTGGAAATTCATACCAATAGAATATAATAACCTATCCCCACAGAAAACCTCAAACACTTATATATGCTGTTCCTTTTTTATCTGAGGATAAAGCCCTCAGATAACCTGATATTAATGAGCCTGATAGAGTGCTTCAGCTCTTAAAAAATGCAGACAGTACTGCATTGCAGCTATTTTATTACTTACCATGTATGGTTCCCAGTTGAATATCCCATTTAGCCTTAAAAGGAGTGCTAAATTTTTCATTATATGAATTGAAACACTACATGTAATATCTATGTCATACGCTGTAAAGGCTGTATCTCAGTTCTCTTGTGTGGCTAAAACCATTGTTTCTTCTGAAACAATAAATCTTTTGAAGATGGCAAACCTGTTTGTAAATTTAATTACTTGTAATTTTATTTTCCTCTACGGTTTAACCTCCCTCTGTGTCTGACCAGCGATATCATAAATCTGTACTGCCATTCTCTACTTTGTAAAATACTGAGTACTAGAAAATGAGTAATGTGTCCTGATTTTTAAAGGAAAAGGCAGAAATACTGAGTCAAACTAAGTATTGAATACTTATCAGTTTATTTATGCCAGTTCATAAAAACAGCTCTGAAGGTGGCTATTCCATGATCAGCATACTTAATAATTATTTAAATATATCTGACACGAATAAAGTAAGCCTTGCTTAGTACTCCTTTCTTACCAGAAAACAAGTTTTAACATTAGCTAACTATATTCTGTATTAAATCCCCCATGTCCATACAGGGTAGCAAACTATCATAGATAATGAGGCTACAGAGCATTCAAAGAAATAAACGGAATGAGAATGTCTTTAAATTATTTGACTGAAAATCAAATATATGAATTTGGACATGGGGATTTTCACTTGGAATACAAAGGTGGTGGAAAAAAAACCCAACATATTTTATAATAGGATAGGATAGTTCAGTTGGAAGGGACCTGCAATGATGATCTAGTCCAACCAGATGATTTTTGTGGAACAAGTAACAGCTTCTTTTTATGAACGTAAGTATCAATTAGGTATTTATCCCAAAATAATAAAACTACCTAACCAATTCACTTATGAATATCACAGGGTCCTCTCTTTTTCAGCTGTTTTCACTATGATTTGCTTTTTTCTCGGTACTATTCAGTGTTCCTACAACATACCTGTATCTGAGTACACCTTAAAAAGTACAGAAATCTAGGTGGCAGGGAGAAGACACACAGTACTTGCTCATTAAGGAGCTCTTTGCACAGAGAGCCTGTGAAACCTGCTCCGGCACAGGCTACTTGCTGGATTCTGGACTTCATTAAGATGTCTATGAGGTCTTGCATGGCCCGAGACACTTCTTCAGCCACTGTCACCTTAATGAGGCATGCCATCTAAAACCTCGAACCTATTCCAGAGCAAGACCGAAGTTTGCAAAAGCTATTATCTATTCCCCTGTTTTTGATGTTATGGAAAACGAAGGACTCGGCCTCCCTGGGAGGCAGTGAAACCTGAGCTCCCGGAAGGTGACAACATGCTGCGACATGACAGCGCAAGAGAAGTGAGCCACGGCCCCAAGTTTCACCTGTGTCTTTGTATGTCTTGAGAGAAGGATGGAATGAAATTATTTCATATTATCATTAACACCAGCAGTCGACTCCATCTGCAAAAGCAGTGGGCTTTCCAATGAGAGAGGAGAGAATGAAATGGCAAAGTAGTTCTTTTGTTTTTCACTGGATTTCTGATTTGGATTTCACTCCTAAAATGCCAGACAGTTTTCCACTTTCTAAATTTGAATAATAAATATGTATTTCTACTCCTTATTAGGTCGTTTGCATTATCATGGAAAACTTTTGATCAGATTTTTTTTTAACTGCTCATGAACCTTCATTTATCATCACAAAACCATGCCCTTAAATTGCCAAGTTCCAGTATGACTAGGAATCTCATCTAAGACCTTTTTTGAATGCTACAGAGGCACACTTTGGCAACGACTAGTTTTACTGTATTAGGATAAGGTATGTAAGCGTGAAAATTATTCTCAGAACTACGTAATGACAATCAAACCAAAGTACAAAGTCTTCAAGAATACAGCTGCTACTGAACTATTACATTAGGTGTAAATGCAGGGAAAGTATCCTAGAGAGATAGTTCCTCTAAAATTAATAGCTCAGGTGAACTGAACCTATTGAAGCGTATTTGGTCGAAATATCATGGTAGAAATATATCACATTGTAGCATGAGCTTACTAAACAAACATGAATGTTTTGATCTATAACACAGCAGGTTTTTATCCCATGGTCAGCAAATATATTAATATATACAAACAAGTAAGTACCTTTCCCATCAGTCCAATGAGGCTTACCCAGTTAATTGTTACAATACTGACATATGTTTAGCTTTATAGAGTTACTGTATAACAAGTTACTGTACTGCATCACTTATTTGTGAAGATAATCTTATACCCAAATGGCTTCTCATGTTCTTTTGGCAAGGTGTAACTTTGTGGCCAATCTATAGATCAGTTAAGACAGACAGAATAAGGAAATGTTTAAAAAAATATATGCTTAACAATTCAGTCTAAACTCTTGTTCTGAAAAAAAACAAAACAAAAAAACAAAAACCCAAATCAAACCCACAAATTCTGATGTACCATTATTCTTTGACTATGAAATAAACCATTTAGCCTCCTATTAATGATTTTTTTTTTATTCTTCAGTAAAACTTCCAATGCAGCTATTCGTCTTCATAATGAAGATACAAAAGAAGTCCAATAGTATCAGCAGTAGCTGATATGTCTCTAGGCACATATGTATCTCTTTGTGAAGATCAAAAATCTGAATTATAAATTCTAGCATTAGTTCTGTAAATCATTATTGCTGGTCATATCATCAGTCCAACCTGCTTCCCATAGAAGGAATAAAATTTCACGTCTGAGAAAGGTACTATTAACCTCCTTTTACAGATGAAGAAACCAAGGTAGTATATATCAGTGGTAGTATGTATCACTACCATGCTGGGGAGCACAAAGCAGATGAGAAAAATTTAGATCACAGAATTGCAGGTTCTCTCTGCATCACTAATTTCCATTTGCTCTGTTGACTCCCTAGAGATTCAGATGCTGTACACAGTAGTATTCCCACGCTAAAGCAGGATCACTCCCTATGCCATGATGTGCTACATTGCCCAAGTAAATGTTTCATATTTCACAACTGCAATCACCACTGCAATATGGATAGAACGATGTGAGTCACAGCAGCTTCTATGGTAAGGAATGACTCTTCTACTTTTCTAAGAATATGCAGACTAAATTTCCCTGCTAACTTTCATCTCTCGGTTTTTAATGACACCATTTTTAATGATATCACTGAAGTTTCTTTCATTCTTAATGCTTCAGATTTTTAAACATTATCCATTTATAAATCTATAATTGACTTGAAATGTACTTATTATAGCTATTTGTATATTATTTTTTGTATTATTTAAGTAGCAGATATTTTTATCTATTTTATCTATTTATTTATTAAAGCAGAGGTGCAGATCATTTATGCATACAGTATAGAATATATACAACAAAAGAGAAAAACTAACGAACTAAACAATAGGAGCACTGGCAGCCTAATAATCTCAGAGTTCATCAGTACCTTCAACCTTAACAGTTAGGATAAGCCATCAAAAATTTAAATGATGACAATTAGTGCTAATCTTTTTTTGTTTGAGAAACAGCCAGACTCTTCATACCTATCCAATATCATATGATATTGACTTGTTTATAATTTTGAGTATTAGTAATTGGTAATTTCTGCAGAATGGAAATATCATGGAGTGCAAGTACCAGGCCTGTCTTACTTTTTATTAGGATCACATTTTGGGTTTGGAATAAGCCAAAACCTCCAGTCTTGGCATGAAAGTTAATCTATGGGCCACAAAATCAATTCTACTCTACAATGCCTCCAAAAGTGCACTTAAATCAATTTGTATACTCTGGCACTATTTGAAAATAATTGCTTAAGGAGCTTCACCATTTATTCTTTATTGTGCTAGAGTGTCCTAGTGTGGCAAATGCTAATTGTAAAATAAAATAGGAGTATTAGGACCACACATGTATTTTACTGGAGTCTTAGAAATAGCTTTTGAAAAGGAAAGCAGTCTTTATTAGTCTGTTCCACTAAATTAATATGTAATTCTCTTTTGTTTAGGACTAAAAAAAAAAAAAAAGAAAGAAAAAAAGGACCACCCACAATTTCAGAGACAGAGAATTGCGATACTACTTCAAATTTGGCTTCAACGTAAACCTTTTGATAGAAGAAGACCCTTGAAAGAAAAACTTGAAGCCCCTAAGAACACCCCAAAGAAAACCTCACCAATTCTTTATCCCCCATAGAGTCTCAAATTGGTCAAGCTGGAGGAAGATACTGAGCGACATTTACTGACTGCTGCTCATCACGCATTTCTAATGGCAGTACCGTTCCCTTAACAGCGCCCGAGACAGCAGCACAGCTGTGAAGTGTGAGGGTACCGTTGACCTACAACCCTACTTGGGAGTTTGCAGAGCGGGAGATGACTTTTAGCCATACGGATGTATATCTTGCATTTAATGTTTCAAAAATGATAATTTAGTCCAGCCAATAACTATGTAAAGCATATATGCATTTTTCCCTCCTTTTAATTTAACCAGGTTGGAATTGAAGGCAAAATAGAAAATAAGTTTAACCTTTACGTGTCATTATTTCATACAAGGCCACAAAAGACCATTTCTTTGTAAGGAAAGAGTGAAGATTCTGCTATTTTAATTCCACCAGTCTCTGATAGGTGATTTGATGATTAATTTTTAATCAACTATTACACTTGATGATAGACATTTTCAAATGCACTACAAGTTAAGGACTTAAAAAGGATAGAGCAAGATGCTGCCAGGTAACTTTCACTTCTGGTACGTTACGCACTCAGCATATGCATGGCTGAAACATCCATTTGGCTTGGTTTGGGGATCCGCTCACATTAAGAATAGATGAGATGGCATACTTAACTTTCCAAAAGACCTCTTCAACAGTATCTGAAAAATCTATCACTACTTTTCCCTGTAACAAAACTTTTTTAGCAGGAGTTTACAGCTGTCAACATGTCTTTAATATTTAATATTGTTTCACCTGCTTTGGAATTGAAGCTGTAAGCACTTTTAAAAACTGGTTCAAAGGTCTGGTATATTGTCTAGTTTCACTAAACAGTCTATAACCCTGTATATTTTCTTCTGAAATATCACTTAGCAAACCATGGCATTTCTCTCTTTGTTCAAGATGGACCAGAGCGGGTTCCTGATCCAGCCCCACTATGCATAACTGTTATTCCAGTAATAGTTACACCCCTGGACACAGATATTTTTCATCAAGTATAGCTCCAAACTGTTAGTCTAATAATAAGCTGAGTACTCCAAGTGTTTCCTAACAGTAAAACTAACCTTGAACAGCTTGTCAAGGGACAGCCAAAATTTGGAGAGTAAACTAGAAATGATCTTGCAGATCATTAATGTTGAATGGCACTGTGCTCACTCTTCCTTCACTCGAGTCGAATGATGCAATTTGGGGATTGTCTCTTGAGACGGGCTGATTGCTTAACAAGACAGATTTATTGTACAGTCTTAGCTTTATACAATATGTGTGTAGTCACATAATATATGTGAAGCACTGATGCTTCAGGCTTTGAGGTTGTTGCCTGTCAGTGCCAAAAAGTACGCTAAGAACAGCGAAAGAAATCAAAGCAAATTATAAAAGGATTACTATGGATGATTAAAAAAAATTGACAACAGCTAAGCTACCATCCTAATTACTGCTTATCAAGATGACCAATATTATATCATTGTTTTCCTGGGCTTCACCCATCTGCTTATACCCATCTGTCATTTCCTATACTGCAATATTTTTCACAGAAACACTTTGTTTCACAGGTTGCTGGTTGGTTTTTTTTTTTACTCTTTGTTTGTACAGTGCCTAGCACCATTGGGTTTCTGGCCCAAAGAACTAGGACTTTAAGCTGTTATGAGAGTAAACTAATAATGGAAAGGATGACAGAAACATGTGCGTTCGTATCATCCTCCACTTCACTGATRATGAAATACAAAACAGTAAAAACAAGCTGAATTATCTGAGTAACTGGGTAGTTTTTTTGGATTGGATTTATTGTTTATTCTGTCTTGTGTGTTACGTATGTGCTGGTTAATACAAGTCAATTAAAAGCTCTTAGGAGAAAAGCGAAAAGAGATTGTTGGGAAACTTCAGGGAAATTACTGAGATGAATATTCAAGTATTCTGCAACTAAAACTTCCCACTGACCAGGATTAAATGATTTTAATACTCTAGCTGAGCGTCTCAGAAGTCTCAAGTTTCTGTTCAAGGGCTTTTCTTTCTTCTTGAGCCTGCCTTCTCTTTCTGTGGCTGTTCGAGCCACTTCCCCCAAACACCTTTCACCACAATCTCTTTCCTCTCAATGCCATGCAAAGAATCAGAATTTCAAGAGATGGTTCCCTGTTGTAAAAGAAGCTGAGAATACAGCAGAGGCAGTACAATCGGTCTGTAAAACAAGAATAGTGTACCCTAGCTGAACACAGGGGCCATTTAGAATTGGAAATCCTTGTAAAAATGGTAAAAACGTACATAAGCAATGAAAAGGAAACTGGTAATTACAGAATGAACTGATCACAACCAATTTCTTCATCAACAGCAAACTAGAAAGAAAAACCCATATCAAAAACCTGGATGAGAGTGCTCCCAAGTGTAAGACTGTGCAAAATCCCAYTGCATGTCACAGCCCTCCCTGTACGCAATTGCCACAATACCTGTACGTAAATTACATTTAAATGTTCTAGGAAAACTCATCTATAAAGTAATCCATGCAAAGCKGAATTTAATATTATTTAAAGAAAAGCTTAAATTGTATTGCTACTTCTGCCATATTTATCCCTTTTTTCCCCTCAAAGTTACAAAAAAGTTCAGCTGCTTGCACTAGCAATAATTTTCATTCAGACATTTTTTTAGGCTTAAAGTCGACAAAGCTCAGATTTTCTGTTCCAGGACTCCACTTTTCCACTGACACCATCAAAGAGTGGCTGTTCTTAATTGCACTTTAAAACCTCATCTCCCCTCCCTCCTTCCTTCAGAATTTTTTCCTCTATCTGCAGGTTTTCAAGTCTTTTTTCCAAATTGCTTCCATGCAAAATTCTTTCCCTTCAACCATTTTCCAGACTCTTCTACGTAGCTGATGGAGCTTCTGCTCAAGTAAATATCCAGAAAATCCTACTGAGAAGACTTAACAATTAGGATAAAAAGTGACTATGTGTGTGGTGTGGTGTGGTCTTTTTGTTGTATGAGGGTTTTTTTAAATTTAGAAGGTGGGTTGTTTTGGTTTGCTGTTTGGGGGCACAAAGGCAGTTGGATGGGATGGATATCAGTTAAGTAATTGCAATCAAATGAGAGCGCAGCATACCTGGGATGAATAAGGGTGACATTGATGTCTCCATTCACAAGCTATTATACACTCTTGTGGTGAGTAAACAGATGACTTCAGGACATAGAGTTCTAGACAACCATACAGAGTCTGAGGACAGTTATGGTAATGGGAAGAAAGAGCTACTAAATGTACTTAAAAAACCTCCAAGAAACAATGCATAAGCTTCCTTATTGCTTGAGGACTAATTCTGAAATATACCATGAAACATTTAAAGACTTAAAATGATTTTAAAGTTTTGTTTAAAGCATAAACTAAAAAAAATTGGGATTTAAGAAATAAGCCTACATATAAGACCACATGACATTGCACTTATATCAATAATAGCCATTAAAGGGAACAACAACATCTCAGCACTACACAGCCAGGCTTTCTGCTAAAGCAGTCTGTGTAAATCCATTCATACTTCTAAGGAACTCAGTAAGAGTTTCACCAGCTCAAAAAACCTATGACATGAATCTTACAACAGCAAGTGCATGTATCTGTACTCACTCTTTTAGCTGAGTAAGAACAGATCTCCTCTGAGAACGGGACTAGCTCAGAGCTCTGAGGTGATTGAATTTAAATGATATTTACACAGATAGCTGAGAAGGTGTGAGGATTTGCTTCTACACAGGCTCCACTGCACTTGCTATCTATTGCCATATGGCTAATTCCCTCTCATGCTTATTCTTCTGCTGCAGTTCATATTACAGTATACTGTTTTACAGACCTGCAGCTTCCAACATCTGTAGCAAAGGTCCCAGAAATTGATTTAGAAGCTGAAATACAAGCATATCCAATCCTGCTTCTACGCAAGGCTATATATCTTTGTTGGAAGACTGACACATGGTCCCCATATGCACTGGTGATAACACAAGCCTGCCAGGCACAGATGTACTTATCGCTCCAGAGAGATGGAATCTAATGATGGATAGGAATAACCCAATCATACGAACATTCGTATTTGTAAACCCTACCTAGTGCTACAGACAATATGTCTACATTTCACTGCCACATTTCTTCAAGGACATCAAGATGTTCCTAAGGTATGACAAGAATATGATGAAAGTTATGGTATATAAGATAGAGAGACTGCTTTCTGAAGCACAACTTAATAGTTGGAAGTTTTAAAAATTAATTGCTCTTCTGGCAAACCCAAAGAAAATTAAATTAAATTAGATACTGGAACTTTTTCATTAGAAGGCTCTGGCAAAATAAAGTTAATAGATGGAAAGCTTTCTGCAATTAAAAGTGACAGGTGCATTGCTTTCTCTAAGCCTTTAAATCACATCTGTCAAAAGGCCTACTAAAATGCATTTTTTAAGCCCCTTCGAATCTACTCAACTTTTATGAATCAAAATACTGTAGAATTATTGAAGATACATCACTTAAGAAAGTCACGGCTTTATGGCAGTAAAGAGCTAAAATTTCTATAGAATTATACATCTAACATATTTAGGACAATGCATTAAATCACAGAGTAACTCTGTATCCCATTCCCATTCACTTCATTTGTCCGCATGATTTCCTGCTTTAATTCTTAACCAGTGCACACAACTTGATTTCCCTAATTTAAAACCAAGATGTTTATAGTAAATTCAGGTCAGTCACAACTTTGTTTGAATTATCTGTTCTACATGTTTAAGGTGATTTGGAAGAGAGATGGACACTGTAAGTAGTTTCTATATACACCTACTATTTACCAGTATTTACGCCTCCTTTGAAGAAACTTTTTCAAGACAGAAAGTGTCTGTCTTGAAAAGAGGCAGAAAAGTTTGAGTTCAGCTTCTGCTGTGCATCTTACAGAGTGAAAACCTTTTCACACATGTTCCAATAGTGTGAGCAAAACCACTTATTGCACATCTTCCCTCCCACTCCCAGACATGCCTGAGCCAATCCGTTACCTCTCATTCCTCACTCACAAAAACACGGAGTACTTAAACAGTGCTACTACTTTTTGACCTTAAAAGAAACCCAACAAACTCAAAACTCAAAAAAAAAACCCAACCCAAATTCCCTAATGATCATTTCTAGGGTTTTTTGGTTTGGTTTTTATTTTCGGGGTTTTTTTTGTGGTTTTTGGTTTTTGTTTTTTTGTGGGGTTTTTGGGGGTCTTTTTGGGGTTTTTTTACTAATCAATAACCCTGATTTTGATAGGTTAGGAATGAAGTATATTTAAGGGAATGCTCCTCAYCCCCACTAATTCTGAAAACAAACAAAAGCATTACTCTTCAAAGCTCTTAATTATCAACTAAATGAAAAGCTATTACACTCGTAAGATGGACTGTGACAACATGAAGTGTATARGTTATGGTACAGCACCTTCAAAGATGTACGATGGAAAATTAACTCACTCAGCTAAACATAGCTCTTATTAAACCGCAAACATACAAATAATCTCATCCCAATTCAGGAAAGCACTGAAGCATGTACAATTTAAAGTATGTGCTTAAATCCCATTGAATTAATTGTAACTACTCACAAGCTTAGTGTTAAATATAATGTGATCAAATATATCATTGTATCACAAACTACTTACTGAAAAACAGTAGTGAATATATTTTAATTTAATCATATATGAACAAAGACAAAATCTTCCTCAGATGGAGAGACAGAACAAGAAAGTAAGAAAATAGTTTTCCATAATCACTCTATAAATTTCCATCTTACACCATGACGAACTATCATTGTGACATCACAAATAATATTTAAGGCAACTGGACCATATACAAGTCCTTAACAAAAATTTCTTTTACATTTAACAAAACTCAGGGTTTCGGTGCTGCTTTTGGGGTTTTCTTTGGCGGGTGGGAGTGGATCTTGCCAAGTTCTCAGTTACCCCCTGCAAAAAAGTGATTTTCATTTTGAAGTTGCAAAGTCCTCACACGCTTCTCCCTAGTCTCCTTATGACAACGTTTAAAGGATTCTACTCAGAGACAGAAATCTCCTCTAGCTCCTGGCCAGGTAATGAAAAGCTTTGGGGCAGAAGGTCAGTATTTCAGGAGGACTGACCATTCAAGATAACACTGTATTTCAAAATTTTGTGCCAGGTCTGCATCCCTGCAGAATAACACAGGAACTGTGCTACCAAGGACAGCATGGTAGGTGGTAGGTCTTCTGGGAAGAATCAAAAATAGTTAAAATATACACTGGAAGAGCTACAGTAAACACACGTAAGGATTCATCCCTGACTTACAACTGAGTAAGTCCGAGAGCTGGACTGCAGTGGTACTGAGTGCTTCAGATATGTGAATTAAAAATACGCTAAAAACACCGAAGGAACCAAGGAGTCATGAGGATATGTCTACAACTGTTTGCTCCAAACAGGGATAAAAATATTCAAATATTTTCCCTTAGTATCAATTTTAACTAGACCGTGGGTGAGAATGAAAGGTCTGCAATCTGTGAAAACGAAAAGATCAAATTCAGCATTCAGTAGGGATACAGAATATCTAATTAAGCCCCGGATCTGCAGAATAAATTTTTTTTGCAGTTTCTTCTTCCGTATCTCTTTTGCCCTCTGTTAACCATCTTCCCATCCACGTCTATAAATAATGAAAATAAGCCAAATTTTCCTCACTGATATCACGTATTACACAAATATCCGAAGTGAAAATATGTCCAGAAATGTTTTAATTTGTATTAATTGAACAGTTTAACCAAAGATAAACAATCATATAGAAATATAGACTTGGAAAGAGTTATTAGATAACCCTATCCTAAATAGAATTAAAATCCTGGTACCCCAAGGAAAAGGACTTACCAGATTCAAAGCCAGCATTCAAAATGGCATGGCCATACAAAATAAACGACAAGTTTGTGTGTCAGTCATATTGATTTTATTCAGGTGTTAAGTTTATGCAAATGCTCTGATGAACTTTAGGACACATAATTTATTCTTCTGAATTTCTGTTTTAACTTTCCTTTTCCTTTAACCTAGCTGAAATTTCATTATAGATACATATTATTTATTAGACTGATTAACACTTCTTTCTATATAGAACAGGAAGAAAAGTCTTATATAGACTTCTCCTGCATACCTATACTGATTTMTGCCTGTGGGGTCTTCTTGTTTTGGTTTGGTTTTTAATTAGGGACACACGTCACTTGCACTAGGAAATTACCCTCCATGTATGTAGAAGTATGTATGGTACAATGCCTGACCTGAAGAACCAGCAAATATCTCACAGGGTTTGTTTTCCATGGTATTTTCAGTATTCATGATCCCCTTTTCCATACATACAATAATAAGCAACACAAAACAGAGATTCCCAGCTGAGGCAGAGATGACATCTTAGCTTGGAGTTGAACAGGGAATTGCAGAAAAAGCAATTTTTTAAATAACAAAGGGAAACTAACAGATTTTTTTAAAAATAAAACCAGGATAAAACTCTGGGGTAAATGCGCTTAATGATGAAAATCACAACAGCTAGGATTACAGTATAAGGATTTCGTATTACTACCAGGTATGTACATGTCTAATAGTGAACACCTTTGTCTTCTTTACATTTATGAACAGATAAAGATTACAGTAACAAACCCCTATGCTGAAATAAAAGTGAGCCTAATCTTAAGATTAGAAATCTAATCTCCATCAGAAATAAGATATAGGTATTTAAAATGAATGGGAGGTCAATTTGCTATAGGCAACTTGACATTCTGTATTGTACATAATGCAYACTCCTTCACTGCAGCTGAAGTATTTAAAACTTGCAAGCTGACACAAAAAGCAACAGACTGCAAGGAGAGTTTCATTAAAAGAAACAGAAAACATCAGCGACCATCTTTGACTTCAAGTTGAATTTTGGTCATACAACTCCCTGGTATTTTTTGCTTTGCTTTCCTAACTAGTTCCCCTATGGATTAACCTCTTCTCACCTCTGGTTGTATATACACTGCAAGATGGAGCTGCTGGACAGTTCATTAGAGCAGCTCCTGCTGTTTCTTCAACGGAAGAGGCGGCACCTCTACGTTACCATACACAGACAAGCCCATGTCGACATGTCTCCTAACAACTCCTGGCAGCTTTGATCAGGCTGGTGGTTCATACAAATTTCAGAGGGAAAAAAAAAAAAAGAAAAAAAAAAAAAAAGGGCAGGAACTTAAGTATTTCCTGCTGCTCCTTTGGAAACCAAGTACCATCACTTAGTAATTCACGTACCATAGCGGTATCACTGAGGGGTGACAGTGGGAAACTGGATTTGGGGGCTTTTTCTGTGTGGCACATCTTAAAACAAGAAAAGATATATTTAAATGGAATGCTAGAAAATTTATGTTTTAAATAACTCTGCTAGACAGAGGGAGGTTCAAACGTAATATTAAACATAAAGTAAGTTTCCTGATTCGACACTTCAGTTGCCTGTCTCTTTCTGAGCATTGCAATCCAGCCCAAGGTTTACAAGAAGTTTTGCTTTTACAGCCTCAGCTTTGTAAAGCGCTTGAGGCTGCTTGCTTCCATCTTCCAGCGTTGCTCTATGCGGCGTGGTGGCAAAGAACGTGAAACTGCATTTAAGCACTTGAAACGGACTCCTTGGTGTCCAGCAACACTTCCCACTGCTCGGCTCAGTCTCTTTCTTTGACACCTCTGGTGGCCAAGCCAAAAAAGTCAACAGTCTGCAGTAATGAATGAATACTCCCGGAACCTTTCATAATGGTATAGCTGATTGAGGCCCTGTTTGAGAGGCCTTACCTCATTTCCCACACATTTTCTGACCCATTTTGTCTGCCTTTTCTCAGAGGGGTTTTGCCTGTTATATTGTGGGCTAAGCAGTAAACTAATTATCTTGTTCAAATCCCTTTGCAACGCCTCTAATCCTATTAGTTATAAGAATGTGTGAATGCTGATTGCACAACTTAAAAAAGGGAGAAACAGAAAAAGAGACAGAGACAGAGGGAAAAAGCCAAAAGGCAGGATCCAGGAGGATCTGCTAGCCACTTCAGCCTTTCGAGACTTGTCAGGATGCTCAAGATTCCCGTCCGTCCCCAGACGGGACACTAAACGGGACAATTTGTAAGGTCCGTATTTCCATTTTCCGTCTGTCTGTCGCATCTGCCCCAGAGCTGCCGCTATTATCCGAGGCAGCTCCGAGCCCTTCGCTCACAGCAGAACTTGCTGACCCTTGACTCCGGTTAACAGCTACATTTTCTCTCTTTCCCCTTTCATAATGAACATTTTAATGAAGGGAATGACAATACTACAATGTGTCAAAGAAGCCATATGAAGTACAGGAAATGAATGAATGTTAGTGTAGGCATCTATAGGCCCTACAAGYCCTATTTCTTTTCTTCAAAGAAGCCTCACAAGCCTTATTAAAGAGCCCTCTCGCCCTCTCCCTCAGCTGAAGATACCGGAGCGGTTGCCTCCTGCTGTCCAGTTCTGAGTGAACTTTAATCACTTTTCCTATTTTGTTCACACTGGGGAAGGAGCCAGGCTTCAGTGAAAAGCCTGCAGTCACAGTCGATGTTAAAGAGCATGAAATTTATCTGACTTCCATAAAAGATGAGCTCTGCCCTTCCATTCCTGCTTTTGCTAAGCTGGCTGCTCTGGGGACAGCCATTCTCTCCTCCAAAAACAAATATTTGCTCTTAGCGTGGATGGATGCTGCTGCCTAGGAGCGCCTTTTCCCTTGCTTTTTAAACTGTAAACTTAGTTGTTTCCACCTACAAAGAAGACTTGTGGTCTTGGGAAAGAAATTTAACTTTATCATTTAGACATGCTGTTTTGCAAATGAAGGTTTTAAAAATGCAAACGGTTCCTGTTTTACATGAGTAATAAGCTCTGGTTAATTGGTTACCATAGAAGCAAATTCACCAGAATTCTCAGAGAGCAGAGAAAGATTTACCTTCTTTTTCCCCTCCTTCCCTGCAGAAATGTCTGTCAGTGAAAACCTAACTCTTAGGATAAAATACAAAGTTTGTTTTCTCACATACTGTGCTTAGAGATTTGAGACACTATTTATCTGATGAAGATTAAAATAAATTGTATTATTACATGGCATTCCATTATTCAGTTTAAAAACCTTAACATTTGGAATTGGCTCTACAATCTTTAGAAATCATATTTCCATTATTTGTACAATGCTTTCTTCCCTTACAATGGCAAATCAACGACACATTTGCGTAGAAGTTGGAAGGATAAGTCTTACAATGCATATCTTTTCTAAGGATCAGTGCATTATAAATGAGCATTTTCAGAACAACTGACTGTGTGACTTTAGAAATGCRTATTTTAGAAGTGGAACCACTTCTGTGTCATTTCCTTACTTAAATATTTCAAATACAGTAGAGAAATGGAATGCAAAAAACCCCAAAACAACTCCAGAAGCAGTTTATCACCAAAAGATTTTATGTACATAAAAAACTGAAAAGCAGTAACAAAATTGTATCAATGGGCTTGATAACAAAAAGATTGTGTTAAAAAGGAATGAAAAGTGGTACTGATCCACTGATCGTCCGCTCTGCATGCCATAACCCCATCTAATCCCCAATTGATACTGACAACTGCAATGACAAGGGCTAAATTGGAGCCATAGGTGGGAGTAATGATAGACTGGCACTTCAGTATGTCAGCAATTTCCAGATTAAAATTAATACCACACAAACGCTCTTCTGTAAAGCAGAGACTTATCAAAGGAAGAGAAGCACTTCTTTAACAGTAAGGCCTCCCAAAAATGTGCCACAGAGACTGAGATCAGTGCCCAGTGTCCAGCAGAGGTTAGCTGTCCATCGGCAGGAACGAGATGAGCAGGGGAAAACTGTTCCTGCTGTACTTTTAGTTGTGACCACCTAGGGGCACTCAGCGTCCTAGAAATGTATCACAAATCGCAGATCTTGATCCAGCACCATTCTGGTGTAGAGCACAAAACATGTTCTCTGTCAAGCATCCTGCCTTACATTCTACTCGAACAACAATGATGAGTATTGTTTATTGATACTTTATTACTGGCAGATAACCAACCCGACAGCCTTGTTCCCCCTAAATGCTTCTAAAGAGCTTTTTCTGATAAAGGCTTTAATACACCATGAAAGTTTTCAACCAATAGGCAACCAATTTCAACCAATACAGACCATATCTTTTGAGAAAGTGATCTCACATTTTAAGTTTGGACTTCTTCCAAACTGCAAAGCAACTACAAACTGCATGGAAAGCTGTCTGGAGGGAATTCTCTTAATTATAATTCACCACAGCTTTGAAAAGAACATGGCAAACACGAAAATGAATATAAAACTGAGAAAGCAGCACAAGGTCAAGAGAATTGCAGTTTTTTCTTCTTCACATACATTCTTCCCTTTCTAGTTCATATTTTGTACATACAAGATGTAAACACAGACAGAACTGTATTCCTGTGTTTCGGGATTCTCTGAATCCTTTAAAAAAAAAGTACTTGGTATAATTAGTCTTCCAAATTTTCCTCAAAAAAATCCTAAATACATTAATTGAAGCAATCAGCAAAATAAAGTTTTAGATTGAAGCAAATGGTTCGTTTAGGCTCTAAACTGCAGCAGCCTACTAGCCAATCCTATCCGATATTTTATGGTCAAGTTTTATAGTATGAAAATTCTGACTTTCTGCCACATTTTTTTTCTGTTCAAACAGGGTTCACTTAACAAGCAGAATGCAGACCTGCTGCTTTCCCTTGTGGCCAACTTCACTTGTTCAAAGTCTTTGAGAATCTTGGAACACGGCAATAGCTCTTAAAGGAACTTTGGCCTGCAGCTGTTATTAACTAGCTTTGGACGTATGGACCTCCGTTGACAAGCACCTCATGTAGAGAGGTTAAAAAATTGCTACCATATGCTTTCAGCTTTTTTAACCTACAATGTAAAGGCTCAAAAAAAAAAAAAAAAAAAAAAAAGAAAGCAAAACCCCCTTTCACTACTTTTAAAAATACAAATCAATTTACACATAAACCAACACTTATTTCTATCGTATACTGCCTTATAGTTATGAAATATATATTTCATCTTTACAGTGGTACTGTAGTGTTCCAAAGGCAGGAGCTGATTTCAATGAAAGGAACGACTGGTTGTAAGTATAAAGATCTCAACAGGCTTTATTACTGGACACAAATTAAAAACCACCACACTCTTAAAACCAGCATTAAATAACAATAAAAATCTGTGTCATGAGAATGTTTCTATTGCACAGAAAAGCATTCTCTCCTTAATGAAAGCTGCAGCTAGCACTGCTTATTACACCYTTACTTTGACCTTACGTGCGTATACATTACGTTAGTTTTCAATTATGTGATCCAGTTCAGATCTGAAGGAGGACCTATATGTCCAACTTCTTGTCCCTTTTTTCCAGATAGATCAGCTGTTTACTGAAAGGTATTTCTCTGGACAAGCACAGCCTCATCATGCAAGTAATACTTTCCAGAGAATCTTTCTTACCAAAGTACTTGTACCAGTCCTTGTACCATACATAGCCTGAAATGGATATTCAATATTTTTAACCTTGTTGAAATGAAAAAAAAAAAAAAACAAAAAAACCCAACGGTTATTTGCTGAGCTCTTTTATGTCTCTGTTCTATAGATTCCCATGTGATTCTCTAAAAATACCTTAACAATGTTTAGTGAAGATCTTAGTGAGTCTCAGTTCAGCATACATCAGAGCTGAGTTCACAGACTTCAGATTCTACAGCTACTGTACAGATTTCCTTTGTTACTGGAGGAATACCACTGAATAGCAACAGAAGTTTAGCTTTTAAGCTGAAGTTATCAGTGGGTTAAAATGCCTATCTGGACTGGTAGATGAAAAAAATATTACCATGTAATCAATCACCTTATGCAAGACAGTTTTCCCATTCACAYTGTAGCCAAATATTCTAAGCAGCAATCAACAATAAACCAGAAATATGTTTACGAATCCAAGCTACTGTTCTAGCGGATGACAAGAAAAGCCCAGGAGACTTAATTTCTCTTCTACCATAATGAGCTTTACCTTCATGTATTTAAATCCAGGCCACTTTTCCCAAAATCCAGGGATATTTCGTGTGTCAGGTATGTTACTTCTCAGATAACAGAATTTGCATTAGGAATACGATTAGAGCTACCAAGAATTATATACAGATAAATGGGCAGAAATACAGCATTTCTGTCCAACCCAAGCAAACTGTAGATCTAGAAGAAACGCAGCAACTAAAGGATAATTTGCTGTCTATCTTGAGTACCTGCAGAACTCCATTATCAAGTTGCCTAAATACTATACATATTTAATACTTTTGTAATAGAATAATAATAAAATAAACATTCATCCTGCAAAGTACAGAAACACAGTATAATAATTTCATTTTAAGATAGGGAAAAAAGGGATCAGTGCCAAGGGACTAGCAGTGGGAGTCATCTCACCTGTCTTTAGCCAGCTGAAAATCAGAAACCTAGTCTTAAGTTAGGTGCGCACAGAAAGGTGAAGGTATCTTTAGAAGAAGGGTAGCTTTGTCTCTATCTCTGCATTTGAGAATACAAGAAGTTTTGAAAGTGAGCTTGGACTCAGCACTTCAATTTCAGGAAGGTCAAGCTAGAAATCCATACAGACTGACCCTGGCACGCTGCCTAGCCAAGGTCATGAAAGAAGCCCATATAGGTCATGTACAGAAGTGATGTTTCCTGAACACCAGGATAGTTCCCTAAGTATTTGGACATTATGATATGGAATTCTCTAATGATGCTGGTTTATGCAGGATTTTTCTGAGTAGTGTAAACAAATCAGCACTCTGCCCTCCTCTAACCAAACTATGGACATCTCCTGAACTCCACAAACTGCTCTAAAATACGACAGAACAGCCTATACTAGAAAACCCACAACTGCTCAAAGCTAGAGGCCTTGTCTACTACCATAAGGTCTTACTCCCCCTTCCTCTAAGACATTTAATTGAGAACTTTTAAATGACAACCAGCTCTATATATCTTTATGTTAAATACAAGCAACATGACCTACCTGTTTCCCAAGAGGTGGTTGGTATTAACATCCTGCAGCATTTGATACTATTTACCACTCAGACCTGCTCTTTAGTCACCAATACAGCCGCATTTTTCACTTACATTAGTAGCTGGATCAACAGTTAACGCTTGAACTTGCAAATCTGCTTACCACTTCAGGCTCAAAAACATTCCTTTCCTACAAATGAATTCTACCCATATAAAAATAATATGATGAGAAATTGCTAAGACTTAGAAAATACAATGCTATCTAATGGCCATGTAAACTTTCACCTGAAGCTGGCCAAAAGGACTTCTTAATAAAGAGAACCTGTTATCTATTGTTTATATTACATTGCAGCATTTGTCAACTTCTGGAAACATTTCCTTCTGATGATATTGCACCAAAATATAGGGGGGTGCATTTGGTTGCTTTTGTGTGCTTGTTTAGTTGTGGGGCTTTTTTTAATCTGGCTTATGGACAAATTCCTAGACAGCCCATGTCTTCCGTGATTACACAGCTTTACCACACAGGCACCCCTGAAGAGAGGGATCCCCATGCTCCACTAACTGCGCAAAGACATTACGCAGGAGGTTCATTGAAGTGCTCCATCTCCGCGAATGCAATATTCCCTGGCGCACAGGCAGGAGCCTGACAGCCTCGGCCCGGGGGAGCTCTGGGGATGCTCCGTCGGAGCCCTTCCCGCCTCCGGCTACCCCAGCCACGCCGGCACAGCCCAGGAAACCTGCTGGGAGTGGGGCAGCCGTGGGAGCCTCCGCTTTCCTGCAAAAAAGTTAAACACAAGTTTGAATTTTTTCAGTTTGGAAAAATGTTCAGGGTGGACCCTCCAGGAGTAATGTAAAAACCTCCAGCTTATGTTTTTTCTTTGAGAAAAAAAAATTAAAATCTTTCAAAATACAAGATACAAGAAGATCCGTTAGCATAAAAGTCCCAAAGTGAACTTTCACTTACTGGAACTTTCACAATATCCACTATTTAATACGCTATTTCTAACACACTTTTCCCCTTATTTTGGTTCTATGTACCATCAGCCCATTTAAAAATTAAAAACACATAATCAAGAAAGAAAAAGATGCATTTTTATTTAAAATATTACAAGTATTTCAAACAKGTATAGGCAACGCTAACAGAAAAAACAGAGATACTTTTCAAACCCTTCAATAAATCTCATGTCATCTTCCAAAAGTAGTATCAGCCAAGTAAAGCAACCAATTATAATTTCTCTACTCTCCCATACTGATGTATCAGGCTACATTATCAGTAAAAATAGGATGGATATTCTGACTGGCATTCCTCCCCATATACTGTGAGGATTTAGCCAGTAGTACGTGGTGCAAATTATCTCCCTTTACTTTTCTTAAACACTTTATTGGTATTGGAAGTTTATTGCTTTTGGAATTTTGGAATAGGGACCTTCATTTTAACAAAAGCCAAAAAAAAAAAAAAAAAGATCCTTTCTATACTACTGTCTTCATTTGCTTCTCTATGTAACACTATTGAGTGACTCACAATTATTGTAGTCTAAAAAGTTGTCAGTATTTACAGTAAGTCCTTTACTATTTCTTCAGTATAAGTAACCCAAGGATTTTAATTAAGCTTAGTAAAAATAGGCCACAACTCTTTACTTAAAATTCAAAGCATTTTGCCACTGGTAATGAGAGTGGGAGAGCCACAGAAGGGCAAAACAACATCTTGACTAGTTTAATAATATTTTTATATTTTAACTAAATGTAGGTTTTAACTCTATAATAGAAGTTCCAATGATAAAAGTATTCTAGGTCTTAAACATACTTGCAGGCATGAAACAGAGCGTTTAATAATTACATTGTATATCAAATACAAGAYGCAATAAGCAAATAGCTGGCTTCTTTAGAGAACAGACCTTTTTTATTGCAATGCGAAATATGACATATATCCTACATATGATGGCAAAATGTGTCTCTGAACAGTAACAGAGCTAAATATAGGAGAAACTTGTGATTTAGGAGGAACGTTTGCTTTATCTGAAGTTAATAAAGACACCATCGCCTAGACAGAGCTTTGTTTTCATCACTGAAAGCCACAGCAAGTTGAAGTTCAGTTACTGTAAATTTAATTATTTTAACGAACCCCTTCCATTACCTTAAAATACAGTATTCTTTACAAAAGCAAGCATGTTACATTTTATGAAGTTATTTTGGCTGTATCTACTAACTGTCATAATCTGGTTGAGGGGCCCAATTCACCAGCTCCTGGAAAGCATCAAGAGTCTTAATTAAGCTGAATAAAAAGGTACTGAACAAAACGTCCTCACACCAACAGGATTGTCAACATATGGCAATTTGTTTAAACTTCTACCTTTCCACTCAGGTTTTGAAGTACTAGTACCATTTCTAATGAACACATGAAAAATGCTTTAATTCTTTAATTCATACATTATTTAACATCAGGACAAATTTGCCAATATGAGCAATTCTTGAATGAGAGGAGAAAATATAGTTCTTTAAAGAACAGGCATTCTTTAATGGATTATTCCTCTGTGTTGTTTCCTGGGTTTAGATTTAAATCAGGGCAACTATTACAGCAGACACCTCCATTACCCGGGGATGCTAATTCCATCTCACGCAGCTAACCACCATGCAGGCTTAGCCTATTTATCCGAACGTCAATAGCATCGTACAGTGTCACACAACTGACTAAGCAAAGATTGAAAATCCACTATTCAACAGTCATCTCTTCATGGTCACTTGCACAAGTATTATGTTTCATGTCACAGATATTATGAAACAATCGTGCGAATATACAACAGCTTTTTAGAGTAAATGCAGCCCAATTTCCTGTTCCAACAAGCATTAGGAAATTATTTCACAGAAAGGTGATGAGTAAATATCATTATGAAAATTTATGAGGGTTTTTTCAATAATTATTGTTTTTGTATGTACAATTCTTTTGTTACTTATTACATGTTAGCAATCAACTTTTCAGGGATCCTGGCATGAAAGCTCTTTGGAGATTTCAGCAGTACTGCAAGGCATAATTATCCCTTGTATCTGCACAATGTTAAACTAATTGCCCTCACATTTCAAATGCAGTATCAGAAGCCATGTGATGGTTTAAACTGAGCTCTGCCCTGTGACCAGAGCTCTATCCCAAGAGGTTGGCAACAGCGTGCATATGTCTTATCCCTTGCAACTTGCTTTCATAGCTCCAAACTGAAGCATGTTGATTGACTATTTATGAGACAGAAGGAAAAAGAAAGCAACAACCAGAGTCACGCTAACACCTTCAACAACTGTCAGGGATATTCTACTTCATAATAAAACTAGACTAATTTCGACATGTGTGTCCAAGAGTTCTTTCTAGAGAAAACCAACAGAATTTTTAGAGAAGTCATCATTCTGAAGTTATCAGAAAATACAAATGACAAATATGCACAAATGAAAATAATGAAACTCCAAATTCTGACTTTATCCTTTAACATGTTCCTTTGACAGCCACAAGCTTTGATGGGATACCAACAGCAAAACACTAAAAACAATTTCTGCTGGATTCTGAGAAGAGTGATCTGTCCTGCATCCGAAAAGCAAAGCAATCATGTGTTTTGCAATGAGAGCAAAGATGTGTCATACATGCCATCAAGGCATGTGCAAGTTCTACAAAAACAGCAAAAGAAAAAGGAAAATACGCCAAGGGGGATTTCAGATCACTTCATATCAGTTTTTGTCTGTGGCAGGTTTGATATACTGCATTACTGAATCACAAGATGCTTATCAGCTTAAATCATCTTTTCTCTCTCCTATCCACAATAGAAAAAAATAATCGATTTATCATTTTTATTCTTGAAATCTTCAGAAAAAAACATTCCTTTAGATTAACATAATTATAACCTTTTTACATGCAGGGACCTAGAGACTAACTGCAATCAGTACCAAGGTTTCTGATCTCACCTTTATGTCTACTCAGTTACAACCCTGTTTCCCACATACTTCAAGAGTATTTCTGCTAAAACATTTTCAACTTAAAATTTAGTCCAGAGATGAGCAGCAGCAGGCAGACTAGCAAGCACTGACCTAAAGGATTCAATTTGTAATAAGTTAAATACAGTTCAAACTGCTAGACGTTAAGAAAAAAACCTTAAAACTAAGTTAGGTTTGAGGTTTGATAGTGATTCCAAGGACAGCATGTAAGCATGCAGAGAAGACAAGTTTTTGAAATACCCAATAAAAGTAGTTTCCAAACATTAATATCAAACTCTTTAAATACTTGCAATCTAGCAAACTATAGAATGCTTCAGCAACTGATCGCTCAGCTTTATTCTCATTTATTGAAAGTTAGTTTAAGGAATATTATGAGATGACATATTATTAAAAAATTCCATGCAAATATATTCTAGATGATTGTGATATGCTTCTCTATTTCACAATTTTAGGAAATATTAAAATTAACTCTGTAAATCTAATCTATTTTAAAGAGCACTGAAACACCAACAAACATGGAGGTTTTGAAGCTGTAGTTGAGGGTGAAGGAGAGGAAGGAATAGCGTGTATCTGCTTCTCTGAAAAAGGAATTTCCATTCAAGAATTTAATTCTTGAGTCTCTGAAGTGTAACATGGTGAATGTGAGAGTGACATGGGAATTTTTCATCATACAATTTTGTGCTTGATTTCTAGACATGAGATACTATTTTACTGAACAATAACTTAAAAAAAAAACCAACCCAAACCTCTACTGCATGTCATGCCATCGATAATTAGCCTAATTACTTATGTAGGACCCTTATTTGATTGAATTATAATCATGGCTTATGGCAGTATATAGATTTGCTTAATATTGACTGAACTGTTCTCCTCATACAATTTCATAAAAACTGGCTCAGAGACAGAAAATACAAAGTTAGACTGTAAAATACATATTTCAAATCAATATGAGATAGTCCACCAGCTCTAACAATTAAGACGATGCAGAAGCAAACAGAATTGAATAGCATTTTCAAAAGTTTTTAGTGTTTTAATAACTTGTATAAAGCCTCAAATAGGGGGAATCCCCTCCCTCTCAGAGGCTATTAAAAGGGCTGAYGAAAAACCTTCGAAGGAAAACCAGAAGACTCAAGAGAACTACCTTTTTGGTACATATTGTTAATGAAAGCCTGTGCCTATAATGCAAAATTTAGAAGCAGATCGGTCCCCGAACCTTCCAGTCTACTAGTTCCAGTGGTTAAAGTCTCTTCTACCTGGGAAATGATTTTGAATGGAAAACATCTGAACTGCCAGCCACCACATAACTCTTGAAAGCACTGAGTATCTAAATGAGAATCATATGGGTTCTTGGTGTTGAACTGAAACCAAGACGTGCCTGAATCTGGCACCCAAAATGGCAAAGAGATTAGGCAATTCTTGACCAGCTTGCAGAGTCTGAGAAACACATTGAACAAAGTATGATTACGTGTCAACATGCGACCACAGTTAAACTGCCTACACATGTAATCAACAGGGACCATACACATCTTATTTGCATCAACTATAAAACAGAGACCTGTCCAAACTTGAGCTCTTAGAAGATRCTGATGTATTACTAGTAACCTGTAGGAGTTACTAAAAGCATCAAGACATCAGATGACTGCCACTGTCCCRATAAACCTTTGGGAAACAATCTGACTCCAGTATTTTTACCAAGGTCATTCATCAAAATGCTATTTCAGCAGAGCATTAGGGCTCCACTGACACTTTTTCCAGGAGCCCAAAGATTGCTAGGAAGAGGCAAGTATACCACATTTCAGTATTTTCTCCTTGAAGCCTAGATGACATCTCCTGGAAGTGCCTGACTGAAAGTAATTGACTGAAAGTAAATTCATGTTTCCTGTATTTGTTTAAAGAAACCTAAAAGGGAAGCATGGGAAACACATTCACAAACCAAACGTGTCCAAGGGAGAGAGGCATAGACTTATCTGCAAGGGCTGCTGAGAAGCTGCTGTGGACCATAGAACACAGAGAAAAAGGAGTCTTTGAGCAGAGCTGTGGTTTTTAAGCTCTCAGGGAACTTCTCAAGCAAGACATGGAAAACACCAGGACCATGGATACCAAGTCCACAAAAGTAACAGCTCTTTGGAGGATGCTTACAAGCCCTCAGCACTCTCTTCAAAAGGCTGAAGATTTTATAAGTGAAGAAAGTCTCGCAAAATTCACATTGTTCCCTAAAAGGAGCCAGAATTTCAGATTTCACCATGCTGTTGAGATTTCCCTTCTCCCTTTCCCGMAGGTGAATGAGGAGGAAGGGAAAATGGGGAGAAGCACATGCATCCCCTTGCAAAACTTTCCATGGAAATCACTTAAGTGTAGCTGTCAGAGTAGCTCTCCGAGCTGTCAGAATGCCTCCTCATATATCAAAGTGGGAACGAAATCAGGTAGCAAGGAAATCTGTAACAAATTCCTACTGAGTCAAACTATAAATTTCCATACTAAATTACACAACATTTTAGTATTATTTTCCCTATTACAAAGAGTTGTCCCTAAAAATAACTGTAAGACTTTTAAAGTCCTTTCCTGGCCATTATTAACAGTCTTCACAGTTATTCTCCAAAAATAATATTCCACATGGATTTATTTTACTATTTAAAAGCAAAGTTTTTAATTCAGGAAGAGAATACTCATCAGATCCTACCTTAACTTAAATAAAATTAAAAAATTTCATGCCAGTGCAGAATGGAAATGAGGATTAATTTCCCCATGGAAAATACTTAACATACGTAAGATAGTTAATGGAAACAGAACTGCACTAATGTATTTTACATTATGAATACACATACATATGTTATTACTTCACACTTACATCGTGCCCCTTATCTGATAATCCTCAAATGTGTTTAAAACATTAATGACTTTATCCTCACAGAAGCTCTACTATGTTGGAAATATTTTCCTGTTGATTTTATTTCCCTCATGTGAGCTCTCTGGGCACACACTACTACATTGTTATCTGCCTGGACAGTGCCTATCAATACCATGGAGAAACCAYCACTAGCAAATTCACAATAATTAATAAGTCACCCTGGAACACTGAAATTGCGCACTGTGTACGCACCCAGAAATTACATATATGCCACAGCTATTATAAAACCGTATCATACTCCTATTTCTATCTACTTCTATCCCTTCATAACCTAAACCAGAGCTGTTTCTACTGTGCTACACACCACACAAAAACTACCGTGCAAAAGAATACGGACAGTATTTCAGAGAGTTTACAGCTGAATTTGAAGCAAAATGAGTAGGCAAGAGAAGGAAGACAAGAGATTATAAAGCTGCAGGCTAGTGGTATTTATAATTAAAGCTATTAAGACACTGGCAAGTTCTCTTCTGCCCCTCTTACAAAGATCAGTTATGTGTGAAAGCCACTTAACTTGGCCCAAATGGCTGACTAACAAAGGGGACCTTGAACAGGATCATAAAACACCCTCTTTTTACAGGAAAAAACATGCTTTGGGATTACATAAATTGTTTAATTACATATGGCCTATTTATATGAGCATTATATAGACAAGTGTTTTAAATATTAAAAGCATGACAGCATATAAATAAGGCTTTTCTATAAATTATTAGTATATTTAAAATTTACATTAATCCTCATAGGATATCTACATAGGTAGAAGACACTGGAAAAGTTGGAATTGATGAACACAAAATAGTATTTCTTAAAAAAACCTGGACTGTCAGAAGGTAAAATATGAAGTGAGACAGGATTCATGCTCCTCTTAGACTGAAGAAAATTTTGCCTATGGATGTGTATACTGGTGAACTCACGAAAAGAGCTGTCTCTCCTTTACCATCAGTGACTTACATGCTTTAAGATCTAAATAAATAAAAATTCACTTTTAAGATGCTATAGGTTAAGACAGAATTCTCATCTCACTAGACAATCCTAGTGAAATATTTCATGTATTACTTATAACAACAGATTTCCAGTAGCTGTAAAGACCTCAGTCCTTCAGCTACCTGAGAAAAAAGGTCACATGTAATTTTATTTCATTTTGTATTTGAAGCTGTTTTGTACAATATGTTCCCATCTTTATCTCTACCAATGCATATGCCAAAAGAATATAAACAGCTATCTTATCCTCCTCCAAAAATGTCAATCTCTAGGAGGTTATCTTACATCTGGCTTTCAGTGCACTTCTTGGAAACTGGACATAAATGATTTCAAGCAGCACTTGGAAGGCTTTGGTTGAGCAGCAGCTCTGGTCAGACTTTGTAACATAAGCCTTCATCCTTCACTTCCAGAATCAGAGCGTTCATCATCTGAATCCGGATGCCAAAAACTAGAAGGCTGAGAATCCTCAGATTATAATAGGTTTGCATTACCACAGTTACCATGAGTATCGCTATGCCTTCAAAGAACAGGAAATAGTATTATGCCAAGTATTCAAAGCGAGCATTTCATTGCCAATCCCTGGAAGCTACAGCAGAGTTATTTCTCTGGCTCAGCAAACTTACATCACTTACACACATATGTGAATTAACCAGAGTAGTGCTCATTACATTATTTAGATTTGCAAGTGGGCGCATGAGCATTTAATGGAAGTAAGAAATAACATACCCATCTTATTAGTTAAAGATTAGGTAAAAAAATTCTAAAGAAAAAATTCTTAATACTTTCTAATGCCTGGGCTGCGTATTGTCTTTGTGCTTCATTATCAATTACTGCATTGAATGAAAGAAGCCTGCACTTTTGGTTTCAGAATTTCTCTCATTTCCTACTCTATAGCCTCACTATATCAATTCCAGTACCACGTATTTTGACAGATTTTAAGGTTCCTTTCGCTATAAGCTTCATCAGTTTCTAAGATACAAACTGAGGCATTGCGCTTCTCAAACCATAGTCATTCAATGAGATTCCAAAGACCCTTCCTTGCTGAGGCACTGAATACATAATTAGTGTGAGCTAATGTAGGGAACAGCATTGCTGTAAGCGCGGAGGAGGCGACACTTGTATTGTCATAAACTGACTAAGCGGTATCAGGAGACAAGGAAGAGACTTTGGGGGAAAAAACCCAAAACAACCCAGAAACTCGCTATTTATGGATAATGATTCCGCACTGTAAAATACAGTTTTGAAGTTCAATACACTTTATAGAAGATACCCAATAGCCTATACTGAAAACAGTTCACACACTGTGAATCATTATGGTATGTTTTTCCACAAAGCAGCACACAAGCTTTCTAAGTTAATGTGGAAGGAAAAAGACTGAAGTGCTGCACTTGTTGACCCATGATCAGCTACATCACTTAATCATATACAATATTTTGCTTATATATGCAGATGCATTAGTATGTTTGTATTCAGCATGTTATAGCATATGGATATGCTTTCAATAGCTCTAAGATATCTTGCTCCAAAACCTTATGAGAACACACGTGATAATTTACAGTTCTTATTCTTTTGCTTTCTATTTCAAATCTGCCCAGACAGAATTGAACTTAAAAAATCGTTTAATCAAAAGAWTATTGCTAAGTCAGTCTTCAGCCATGAGTCCATTTGTTCCAATTTTCTTCAAGCTTGTTCTTGGCTTCAGGTGTTACATGATCAATAATTTATGTAATCCATAAAACTGCTTACCTATAAACAGAGTTGCAGGGAGGGGGTTTAGTAAAACCTCTGCAACTGCCCACAAATTGAATTCGGTAGGACTACAGGAAAACTGTCTATAAAATCTATAAATTTATGTGGAAGAGTTGAAGAATCCTCTCAAAGAGTTAAAGCAGAGGCTCTGAAGCCAGAATTTGTTTGTATAAAGAAACTACTTTGACAGCATTTGTAATCTTTAGAAAGTTATTTAATGTACATAACTTTGCACCTTAAGCAACCAAGATGCTTAAGTATTTGAGGCTTCAAAAGTGTGGGGGAAAACGAACAAGCAATACATACATAATGCTTTCTTCATTAGATAGCTTGCCAGTGTTATCGTGGAGAAGATTTACCAACCAAAGTCATAACAAATGCAGAATCTGTATATTCTGAAGATATTGAAAAATATCCCTTTAAAAAGGAACACAGGCAAGTATGTGACCATATGAGTTTCTGGCAATCATCTGCAGAAAGAGAGGAGTTTTGGAAATACTAATGACCTAAGTGTCTTGTGAGACGTACACAGAAAATAGTTCTGACATAACATAAATATATTTCACCCTAGGATTTGTTATTTTAAATTAGTTTCAGCAAAGAGAAGTCCTCACCTGGCAGTGAAATGAGTTAGATGACTTAACACATATTCTCCACTGCTGTTTTCTATTATTTTAGCTTATAGAAATATAGAATAATTTGGGCAGGAAGTGATGTTCAGAGGTCTCTAGTCCAACTCCCTGCTCAAAACAGGTCTAATCAGATCAGGTTGCTCAGGTCCACACCCAGCTGGGCCTTGAACACCTCCAACGAAAGAGATCCTAGAACCAGTCTGGGCACCTGCTCCCGTGTTCAACCATCCTTCATGGTGAATTTTTGCCCCCTAATATCTAATCAGAGTTCCATGTATTCAACTTCTCTATTGCCTCTTGTTCTATCGCTGTGCACCGCTGGGAAGAGCATGGCTCCATCTTCCCTGCATCCTCTGATCAGGTTGATGCAGACAGCAATAAGGTCTGCCTTCACCTGCTCTTCTCTAGGCTAAACAGACCCAGTTCCCTCCACCTCGTGTGCTCCAGCTCCCAACCACTGCGGTGTGATCTTTTTCTAACGAGCAGCCCAAAACTGGACACAGTTTTTGGATTATTTGAGAATACACATTTGAAAAGACTGCTGACGGAAGTACAGCTTTAAAACATACCCTAAAAGGAAGACAGCATTATTATCCTACAAAATTTTTGAAAATCTGTATCATCTTTCAGATTGCATTTTCATAATTAAGTATTTTAAAGATTCAAAATTAATCTAAAGAAAAATAAAATGCTGATTAGAATCTTTGAATAAACTGTTCTATATGGTCATAAAGAATACAGTTCCAAACAATGCTATGGGTGGTAACATGCCAGTAGAATTTAAAGAAATCCCAATTATACATCTTTTACACACTAGATAAGTAAGACATTAAAACGACCATTCCACAAGATATTATGAATGCCAAACAGAATCTCTATGGAGATCACTTCAAAGGCCAGTTTCCTGCATCCATAAAATCAAGTTTAAATTATGTTCTGCATGGGTCTTTTATATGTGGTACTGTTACCATGAACAACCAAATTCCATTACAGATCTATGAGCAATTGTTTTCCATTTTTTATGAGTGAACAAATACGCTCTTTAAATAGATTTTCATTTTTCTTTTGATTTTACAATATTAACACTGATACACATTAAAGCTTAGCTGAAAAGGACTGGTAGAGCATTTCTATGCACTTTTATCTCACCTCAGACTTAGGACATGATCTTTAATCTTGGTAAATACAAAATTTCCCTTGATATAACTTGTTATTTTGTCTACGAACAAAAATTGCAGAATCAGGTCTATTTTGAATTTCTCTGCATTTTTTTTTTTCCTTGCTATATCCATTTTCACGACTGTGATGAATTGACTTTAAAGTGAATAGTGAAAGCAACGCATCTGAGCTGTCTCTTCCTTGGAAGTCAGCTTACATACTAACAGAAAAGAAATTAAGCTTATTTAATTACAAATTACTTATTACCAATTACAAATTACTATCATCTCATTAAAAGAAGAACAAAGTAATGTTCAAGTCTTATTATTTGTAGATTTTGGGATTTGTTTTTAAACTGTTTCCTCTAGCTACTACTCATCACAGGTCAACTTAAATGGAAGTAACTTCTCAGAACCGCATCTACTCATGAAACAAGACGGAAAAACTGAAAGCACGTGGGACTTGCAAGACCTTTCCGTACATTTCCACTTTTCTTTAGGGCCCCCCTGAAGAAAATCAAGACTGATCTTTGACAACATTACTTTATATGAATCTACACCATGAACTTTCAGGAAGAATTGTCAAATTTTGCAGATTTCCAGATGTCTTTCACCCCAAATGATGCATTTCTCCCATGCACCTGGAACTTGACCAGGATTTAACTTTCAAGGTCATTAAAGTTTTACACAACTTTAGTTAGGCCAGACACGGATAAATTAAAAACATTTAGCTCCTTCCACCTTCAGTGGTGATTAGCACTGGATTAAAATGTTTCCTGTTTGCAGCAGTACAAAGTACACCATTTTCCTAAGAGCAGAAGAGAAGAACTAGGTATTTCCAGCAAGTCTGGTAAAGAGACTGGTGAAGGGGCCAGATCTGCTTGTCTACTGCCAGGCTTGTCTGAAAAGTGACATTTTCCATGTGATACTTAAATTCGGTTACATTTAAGTTTGGTAAATAGGAAAATATTTGCTTCTCCTGCTCTTAACAGAACTGTTTTAACACTAATGTCGAGGCATCATTTAAGATTTCAATGAAGTACTGTAGAAATCCCATAGAAAATGATAAAGTTTGTTCATGAAAGCGAAGTGTTTCTTTTAACTCCAGTATCTTCAGTAGTTTAAAAGGAGTCCTTTAAAAATTCCTTTTGTGGGGGGAAAAAAGTGTTGTGGAAAAAGAAACTTTAACCTGTATTTAGATTTTGTTAACTGGATTACTTCTTTACAAATGTTTACACTAGAGAAGGCTGGACATACAGCTGCCCAGTTATGGCAGTCAATCACTCACCGAGTGTCTGAGACCTGCAGGCTTCTCTGAAGTCAACAGGAACAGCGAGTGCTCAATGCTCTGAAAATCAGGTCAGGTTTTTCTCCTTATTGTTTGATAGCTTTAAAAATGTTTGCTAGATGACAGATACATACAAATTGATTTATAACATCTTCTGCCCTACCACCCCCTTTTTTTTTTTAGCAGTACTATTTTTTTGCTCTYCCCAACCCCCATCATCCTATACCCTTGTCCTGGTTTTGGCTGGGGTGGAATTAATTTTCTTTCTAGTAGTTGGTATAGTGCTATGTTTTGGATTTAGTGTAAGAAGAATGTTGATAACACACTAATGKTTTTAGTTGTTGCTAGGTAGTCTACTTTCTCAAGGACTTTTCAGCTCACATGCTCTGTGAGGTGCACAAGAAGCTGGGAGGGAGCAYAGCCGGGACAGCTAGGCCAGCTGGCCAATGGGGTATTCCATACCATATGATGTCATGCTCAGCATATAAGGCTGGGGGAAGAAGAAGGAAGTGGGGGACGTTCGGGGTGATGGCGCTTGTCTTCCCAAGTAACCGTTACGCGTGATGGAGCCCTGCTTTCCTGGDGATGGCTSAACACCTGCCTGCCCATGGGAAGTAGTGAAGGAATTCCTTGTTTTGCTTTGCTTGCGTGCGCGGCTTTTGCTTTCCCTATTAAACTGTCTTTATCTCAACCCACGAGTTTTCTCACTTTTACCCTTCCGATTCTCTCCCCCGTCCCACCTGGGGGAGAGTGAGCGAGCGGCTGTGTGGTGCTTAGTTGCCGGCTGGGGTTAAACCACGACGGTCCTTCCCCAGTAAACCAGTGATTTTAATATGCAATTCTCAGAGCTACAGAAAATTGTTAACTTCCTTACGGTACTATGCTGAATATAAGCTACAGCAGATAAGTAGACCCTGGTACAGTGAAACATTCAAATACATGCTAATTTTGACATTCCGCAAGTGTGTGATCTAATGAAATCTTACAGATAGTTGTTCAAATTTTCTAAATATTTTCTGAGTGTCCTAAGCCTGAAAGCATTTAATTGTATGCACTCAACAGGACTTCTATTACCGAATTCAATAGAACCAAGATTTCATCCTCCGATTCACAGCAGCTACACTGAATTAATCACAGCAGCTAATTTTAGGCACTTACATATAACTTTGCAAGAACAATATACTCATTAGTGTTTATAAACGCAAGTTTTTCTATAAAAGTGTTCAAACTTTTTTTTTAAAAAACAGCAACACAATGAGGAGAAAAAGCATTCACTCTCTTTCTTCCTCCTTCTGTTGCTGTTTTCGTTTCAGTCACAGAAATAAATTGTTTTCAGCAATACTTGTGTGACTGGATTTGTGCAGGTGTAACAGGACATTACTTGCCAAACCTCTATTACAGGAGAGGATGAGAGAAGAAAATTTACAACATCTCTTTTGAAACCTAATTTAAAATTTCTAATCCTTATGTTTTTGGAAACTGGTCTAAAAAATTAAAAACATAAGCACACAATACTTTTCCTTTTTTCCCCCTCATTTTCCTTTCAAAACTAATGGAGTCGATTGCCCTTCCAGTCAACTGAGCTCTTTTCATCAAGTCATGTTGACCACCTCTTCCCTTTTTTTTCCCAGAATAATGTTACCATCTTGTACAACTATATTTGCTAATGTGCTCAGCTTAGCAAATCTTAAAATGCAAGTATTTCTTTTACAAAGGTGATTTTCAGTCTTTCCAGTGACTGCTGCTCAGTGCATATTTTAAGATTTGCAAGAATTTTATTTCCTGAAATCTAATAAGCTTATGATGTTAGTATTCTCCTAGCCAAYTCCTTGGAATGCAAATTTTTAGCTACTAGGATCCACATTTTCCTATTCTCACATTCTCAAGTTTTAGTAGTATGCAGAACTAAAAACTAACTTTAAGTTGCTGTAGATCATCTCACTACGTTTATGCTTAAATCAACCTGTCAGTGGGCAACACTACTGAACTTTTTGACTTGCATAATACAGACTCTAAGTATTATTTCAATTATAAAGCTATTAATTTTGACACAGGTGGGCTATTCTTGGGCCAACATTTGTGGTAATCTCATTTGGTGTCATCTTGAGCACTTCCCACTCAAGATGTAACTTTGCTTGCTCAACATATTCTTTCATGTTCCCTCATGTCTTTGCAGCTCTCATTCTATCCAATATCATTTCCAGGGCCAAATTTTTCACTCTACTAATACAACCATCTGCGACATCTTACCAATACTTTCCTTTACCCTCTACGTATGTATGTAGACCTCAAACTGCTACTCTACTCACATGTGCCAAAACCCACATGAACTTTCCAGATTCTTCCTCCTGATCCTGTCTGCATCTCCAGCTGCAGGTTAAATTAATCTCTTCACTACTAATGTATGTTTCAGGAAACAAGTGAGCAGTAAGCAATCCTTTGAAAATTTGCATGAATAACAGGAATGTTATTTTCATCCATTTTCAGCTGAACAACTGAAAAGAAATTTCTAAAATACATTGGTAGTGTTCCTCTCCTTGTATATACAATGATCTGTACGGTCATAYTCTTTTGACATCACAGTACTACCATTTACAGGAACAGATGCATATAAATATTAAAATGTAAAAGATTTGAATTTTTTTTCAATTTTTTTTCATAGAATATGAACATGTTAATTTTTTCCCTCGAGTTAATTATTTTTCTTATTAGAAGGAAACACCAGGTTCTATGACCGTGAAAAGATTACTTGGGTAAAATATAAAAGAGAATAGATCTGCAAAAGTGTTGTAAATAATTTCTGTAAAAATAACATTGGATATATTTATCTTGGATACAGCTAAAAGCTTAAATGGACGTTAAATTAACATTCTCTGAAGAATTACACAAATGTTAAAATTTCTTTTAATTCCTGTGGGAAGCAGGAAAATAAGCACTGTTATTTCTATTTTATGGCTAAAGAAACACAGACAGAAGTTAAGTGACTTGCCCATAGCAATGCTGTGAATCAACGTCAGTGCCAGGACTAAAATTTATGAGTTCCTTTTTCTGACCAAGAATGCTAAGACACACACTGCTATTTAAAATATATATTATTTAATATTTATTACTACAAAAATATGCAGTGTGCACCTGGAATTGGATTAGTACAAGTATGAGTTAAAGGTTTATAGTYCTTTGCTGTTAGGTGAGTTGGTAGATGGATAGAAATATTAGGTTGGCTACTGAATTACAGCTTTACAATTGTGCATTTTAGGCCAAATTAGTATTCTGCTAATCATTTGCCTTGCCTTAAAGCTCCTCCTTCCTTAGTTGAATGAGGTCCAGTGACAATCACTGGCATTTGAAAATAGCTGCACTGGGTGGTCTTGATCCCTAATGTAGCTATACGTATACCGTATATTTCAAATGTAACCCTGAGGTAGCTCACTTCTGCTAAGATCAATATTCCTATTTATAATTAATATTGTTGTTTTTTCACCTGTATCCTGTAGTATCTGGAGGCCACAATTGAAAGGAAGGCAGAGCTGCCTGGCAGCACTTAAATGTGCAGCAAGAAAGGGAATCAGGCAGATGAGAGAAAAAATGTAAAGAGGAAGGAAAAGCAAAGAAAATTGAAGTTGTTCATGCTAGAAGTCTCAAAGATGGTCAGGAATTCAACCCTACTTTTTCTTGCTGATTAATAGACAGCTTTGCCCCTCAACTGGCAAGCATGCTTCTCCCCTGAAGGCCCAGGTACCAAATTTTCCTTTCAACCCAGGATGACCCTCTCCATAGGGTAACATGCAAAAGTTCAAAATGCAGTTGTCCATGTCAAAGCTGTGCCTGGATAACTCTCTAGTGCTGGCCCAAAGTGTATGTGCAGTTTAACATATGTATGACAAAAATTAGGCAGCAAGAACAACTTTATCAACAACTGAAAAAATGCAAATTCAGGTAAAGATGCAAAAGAGCCAACAAAATTCTATTAGTACAGAAAGAGGTAGCAGGGATTACTATGTCTAAGATTAAATATACTTCACTTCATTATGCTTGTAATACTTCCCTCAAACACATTCTTAAAACAAATTAATCTCAAACATAGAATTATTTCACATAGCAACTGGCACTTAATGGTGTATGAAAATGTAATTTGGAGTTTAAATTAAATCTTGTTAAAATGCTTATCTGAGTGACTTACCCAATCAGCTTGAAACATCAGTTAATCAATGAAATAGTGATAGCACTGCTCTAGAAGTACAGAACAACCTACCAAAAGTACAGAAAGTATAAGACAGAACAATCTGTGGGTGCTACCTATTTCAGTATGATGTATATATCTGCAGGAACTTGATCTCGCTACAGGGGATACTGAACATGACATGTAATATATTCCTGCAGATCAATTACGGAGGATCTTCTCAGTACTGAATAGCTGTGAGACAGAACAGAAGGAAAACAGGAGTTGTTTAAGGGAGGCTGAAGGAAGAGACAGCAAAGAAATGTGTTCAGTTCAAGCCAAAACATGCAAGAAAATCACAACAAAAAAAGTCTCAGACAAAAGAACACACATGCTGAGTCACAAATGTCTTTCCTACAATGTAAAAATATTTGAGCAGTTTTGCCTGTCCATGCTACTTTGCATGAACTCAGGAATATTTCCTGCTTAAGCACTATGCCTTCTTACACACCGCAAACTCTAAGTAATGACAGCAGTAATATCTATTTGTACTTACTACAATGCAATTTAAACCAACAGCTGCTGCTAATTTAAACTGCTAAATCCATGTTTTAAGCTCCTTTTGCCTTTGTATCTCTCTCTTCCACTTCTAAACCATTCTTTTTCAACCCTGACAAAAATCAATAGAAACCAACTTAAAATAAGTAAATAAATATGTGAGAATAAGTACTCTAAGAAACTGTTTTCTCATCATCTTTACATCAATAACACCATTTAGATTCTTTGTTTTTATTTGTTTATGAAAGGTTAGCCAAAATGTCTATACATTAAGCACCTAAGCGCTAATACAAAACAATAAAATATCCTTGGGGTTTGGTATATGAGGTTTGACTAAATACTTAGAATGTTCATAGAAGTGAGTAAAAATTAGCAGATCATTACATCCCAAAGGTTCAAAGATGTCCACTCAATTTGACAATCAAATAACATTAAAGCAGCACCTATACAAAACATAGATTATGAAAATTGTCCACCCCGGTGTAGGGCTTCTGTGGATCCAAAGCCTTCCAAGCAGAGCAAGTGATAACATCTCAAGGAAAAAAAATCGTCACACTACAGGAGGACTGTATCTGAATGGAGACAACATGACTGTGGTGGAGCTATTCTGACCAGTCTCAAAAGACTTCATAGCTCTCATGAGTATTGTAACTTCACAACACAGTTGTTTTATTATATATAAACTAATCACAATGTTGCTAACCACCTTTGGCCAGCGAGGCAGGAGGGAAGGTTCAAGGAAACAAAACCAAACAAGACTGAGGTGGAAGAGGGGAAGGAAATTCTGAACAGAGAAATAACTTGTAATTAATAAGGGAAGGGCAATTATTTGGGAATTCCCCTGGCTTGAAAGATTCTCTTATCTCCTGTATCAAATACAGGAAGAAACAATTATAGGAACTCTGCTAGCTCTGCATACAGATGACTCACTTCAGAATCACACAACTACGGCATTAGGGCACAAGTTACTATTAATGCTCTCTATGCAAATATTTAAAAATTTCCTGAGGCAGAAAGCTGTAAAAAACAGAGCCCAGTAATGACAAGCTACATTGTACAGATGGTTACGCAGCGTCTTAAAAGTCCTCTTAGACACACTACCATTCACACAGTTTTAAATTCTTGTTTTTAAATTACATCATAGCTTTCTTTTAGCAGGAATGCAATCCTGTTTTACAGACGAGTTGGTGAGGAATGTAAAATTACATTTAAAAGACTTCATAAGAAAGGAAGTTGCAATTTTAATACATTTTTATATGCATTATAAAGGATCCTCTCCCATTTGACTTCCCTTTTTCAAACCAGCAGCACATCAATCCTCAACAGTACTGTTATAAAAATAGAGAAAGAAAACATTAAACATCTGAAACAAAAAAGAGTTGGCAACTTTTACTATTATTGACACGGACCTTACAGGAACACAAATACCTGCCACAGAGGGCAATGCAAATATCAYATGAACATTAATAATTAATTCATTTCACAGCACCTCTTGAATACAGTTCTTCACCTCATTATGAGGTGCTTCAAATTTAATTACTTCATATTTTACATTATTTTTTCTATTATAAGATAAAAAGCTATCTGGCAAGCCGCCTGCTTTGATCAAAGTATCTGATTTAAGCAAAAAAGAAAATGAAAACTGAATATGAAATTCTTTGGCAACAAAACCTCCTGTGTGCATAAACATACTGGATTTCTTAATAGCACTATTTACGTTAATGTCTGTTCTTATACAATAGGAAGTATTTGCCTTTACTTTTCCTTTGTAATTTTTTAAGCACCTCTTATCCTGGCGCCTGAAAATTACTGGCATAAATTAAAACACAATTACATCAGAATTTCAACTGCAGATTTCTTCTGAGCCAGGGAAAACATAAAGCAACAACAACACCAGCAAAAGGAGACAGTTTGGAAAATTCCATCTTATGTGCAAACAATATTAATACTTCTCAAAACTCCCTATGTAGAGTTTCCTGTAGTTTAGTATATGTTTATTTTGCACCTCTATAAACCAGCCATGCTGAATGCAGCATATAGACTGAACTAATTATCGAAAAGGAAAATGTCTCTGTGGCTCAATCAGGGTATCGTAGAAATGACGTACAAGATTTTAATTAGAAACAGTGCAGTACTGCTAGCCAGATTCTCAATGTCATTTAAGATTTTCCAGCACACAGAGACAGATGTATGAAGACTACAACTATTTGGGACAGAAGCATAGCCAACATAATGCTAAGCAACATGATGGCTTCCCTGACTTTCACCAAGACCAGTCATGCCTCTGAATATCCACTGTCAAGGATATAAAGACATCATTCCTCATTCAAATGTGTAACGGTTCACCTACAGACTGAGCCTGAGGATCTGCAGATTTCAAAGGGGTATTTTGGATTGCTAATCTATTTGCCTGGAAACTGGGATAATTTGTTTTATTTGGCAACACAAAACCTAGAGATAATGAAGTTTTTTTATGAAACCAATAAATAACCTGATATAGGTAAAAAGTCTTGCTCCACATGTTAAAAATGGTGTGCATATATATGTGCGTTTATATATATATTCTGACATATGTCTATACACACACACACAGACACACACATACATTCTCCTTCTCTGCAAGAAGTCTAGATTACCAACCTTCCTAAAATGAAAAAAGGAAATTCTCTAATATAAATGCATTCTCAGTCTAGGACAGATCTGTTTAACAAGTTTCTAGACATGTTTGCTCAACTTTCCTGAAATTAAAATCTTAAAAGACATTCAATGAGTTGATCAAACAGGGGACTTGCTCAGTTTTGAAGCTGCATGAGAAGGGGAAGATAACTAGGTACCAATTTGTAAGAGTGAAAACCCCTGCTAGTATTTACAAAACTGAAGTGAATTTCTTTATACAGGAGATCCACTGGTTTCAGTATGATTGCACTTATCGGTATAACTATCTACATGCATAATTTCTGCAACACCTATTCCTCACACAGAAGCCAAAGAAATGTCATATTTTATGTAATTTCCATTCAAACCTAAGGAGAATGATAGGAAATTTTTTTTTAAGTAAAGAACATGATTAATGGTCCACACAGAATTCTGTGTAACTCAGGCAGGGAAGAACACTTTCATCGTGGCCAAAGATTACCTTCTTCAGATGGTTGTCTCCTTTGAAAAGAATGTTTGCCTGTGTGTTGTATTTGTGGATCTTTGTATATACCACAAATCGGAATGAAAATCTATTTAGCCAAAAGGTCCAAATACAGAGGAACTGGCGTAACGCTAACAAAAAGCTGTCCACCACATTGTTGGAGGGTCTTTTGATAGGCACTGAAACTCAGCAGCACAGACACATCCATTTGGAATAAAAAACAAGAAAAAGAAAAAAGCAAACACCATATACCACAGCCATCACTAAATTACACTCAACAAAATTCTAATCCCATCTTCTGCACTGCAGGCAGTTTTCCAAGCCATTTTTTCTGATATACCCCTGCTTTGAAGTATCTGTATATTTTATGGATGAAACCCAGGAATCCAAGGGAAAGAGAATGAACATGAAATCCATAGAATGGCAATCTACAAATTTCTGGAAATGGTACTCCTTAAGCTATAACATCCAAATAAGCACATTTGATTTTGAGCCATGACCAGTAAGTATGGCAAAATAATGCTATGTTCCAGAAGATAACCTGTATTTTTATTCTTTGCCTTTGAAGAAAGTTGTATTCTGTCTTCTCCGGGAACACTAAAAAATATGATCCTTTTGGACACAAAGATGAGGCTGGCCTTGCTCACCACCCTACCCCTTCCTTCCCTTTTGCCCACACTGCTGCACTGCCCCATTTCCTACCTCCCAGCCCCACTGTCCTGCCTCTTCCCCCAGCACAGCGGCTGGCACTCTGCACATCACCTTTCTGGTGATGGACAAGCCAGTTCAGTGGCCTCTGGAGACATTTCAGTATTCTCTGTGTATGTTCACATCTAACATTCAGAAATCATGTGGGAAGATTGTAAAAAAGCATAGTGAGACTAAACGGGAAAAGAAAGGAGAATTTAGAGATGCTGTCTGTTTTTTACTTTTCTGAGAAAAATGAAAGCATTGTTTCATTTCTGAACTCAACATCGCATTAGCAAAGACCAAATTCAAGCACAGGGGCAAACAAAATTAAGATGGCTGCTACTGTCTTTCTATTGGTGGAGGTAGGATCTGCCCTCCTCCGTGACGGCAAAGCCTTCTCTCAGTGAGCTCCAGGGAATACCTTGCTATTCATACTAGTCTCAGTCCCAGAACCTCTAAAAATCAGCACAGAGGTCAACAATCACACAACATCACAGATTGTTTTTACTTCATAAGCTTAGTAATATGAACTTGTGTCAAACAAACATAAAATTTGATTCCTCCCTGTGAATTTCATTTTATTATGAAAACAGATTTGTATATCATGGATACAGTCTCTCTAAAGCCATCTTTCCTTGGCCTTCAGCTTCCTACACTAAATCTACAGCTATTACTATTGCAAAGTTATTATTACTTCAAAATGCTAAATTTCACAACTGAGAATACAGACAACATTTATGCTAGAGAAACTGCCTCCACACCAAGATAGCTTTCTGCATTATTATTTTTCCTATGCTTTTCGCTTTGGAACTTGGTACCCTGGAAAGGCTTGACAGCATTAAACTTTCTAAAAGAATTTCTTCACCTGTTTCCTTAAGAAAAAACTAGGAATTTTTCCTTTCAGTGAACAGCTTCAAAATCACTCCTTTTCACCTGTACCCAAAAGTGAACTTGAAAAGACTGGGGAAAATTAAGTCTAATAGTGCAAAGATAAAAACTTMAACAGATTTATTTTCAGCGTATTTTAACAGAATATAGCTCAGGGCCAGGAAAAGTGAGAGATGTGCAAATGTGTGGGTCCCGGCAGCCTTTTCAATAATAAGATCGCATCACTGTCTTATGATGACAGAGCACAGAAAACTCTAAGGGCCGTATCTTTTCACAGATGAGTACAAACTGCTCCGAGCAATTAACGTTAATTAATGTTACTAATTAAAAGTCTAGACAAGCCAGACCTCTCACCCCGGAATGTTTTTGCCGAACAGTTAATACCTGCAGACTTCAGTCTCGGTGATGGTCGGGTAACACTTGACAAGTCCTCCTGAATGCAGCACTCACAGCTTGTTGAAGCTTTGTGTTAACTTTGCACCTGCACAGGGCCCCCAGGCTCCAGGAGGCCATGTGGATCAAGTGCTCCTGTAACTGGGGTTAGTCATCTGTATCAGAATCACAGCAGACTCCCTCATAACAAAGTCTCTTTTTTGTTGTTAATTAAGACAGTACCAAAAAAATAAAGTTACTTATTCAGTCATGAGGGCTGAATGCTCCCAGTAGGTAGTCTTTTCACAATTCAATCTCCCTGATGGGACTCGAAGAGGAAATGAAACAACAAATTGTACTCCTGATGATCTAAGCAGAAGCTGCAATTCCACAGGGAGTCCTGCTAGGTCAATTAGTTCATCATTCTAACGGAATAGCAATCCAGAAACCACTGTCCCACCAACAAAGGTTTGAAAAAGTGAAGTTCAATTCCCAGTTGTAAGGCAGACTCCAGTCGATATTATTGTTAGGTTCAGTAAAAGCACATTTACTGAGTATAAAAGTAGGGCAACAGTACTGAAAAGCCAGGGGGATATTCCTGAACTGCTAGATTCATTCATGTGAATGCAGCAGAAGCAGTCCACCTTTTTGAGATCTCTAATGAACGCTCCTTGTACAAAAGAAGTTCATCTCATCAAAATGTTTCCTTCTTAAATTAGTTATTGAGAGGTAAGTACCTTTAAGCAAGCATTTCTCTGAAAAGTCAAAGTGCAGTGCTGCACCTGTTGGTTTTTTCTTTAGAAGAGTTTCGATATTCTGAAACCTTAGTATTATTTCATGTTCTGTGCTTATTGCATAGTATTGTTTTACAAATATGTGGCAAAAATAATTAACAGTACTTTTTTCTTACAATGCCATCCAATAAAACTGTAGTGTAATAGACAGCATTTAAATTTCATTTTTAAAGCAGTAATTAGAAGAAATAGATGCACATGTGCTAAGTTTTTTTCCCTTTATATTTTGAGGAAGAATTTGATACTTCAATGTTAGTTTTATAAATGGCAAGCACTGTTTTTGATGCCAGAAGAGTAAGTCTCAAAAGAAAAGATAGTCTAACTGGCTGTTTAAACCCCAGACTTTCACCTATAGTCCTGGGAATGTCACCAAAATATTCAAGCACCCATTTTGTTTTCTTAACCTACAGAATCTGAATTACAGAACTTATTTTTACGAACCTCGCACCAGGACTCTGGGATTAACAATTATGCTGAGTTTGGGAACAGAAAGGACTACAAATTCCAGGCAGCGGTACTCTTTTCATCGGCATATATTGATGCAAAATAGTTGTTTTACTCAAGCAGGTCAAACACAAGGTAGTTGAAGTAGCAGATTGTTGTCAATCCTGTTATGTTTAGAAACAAATACTGCATTTCCTCCTGCAAAGCCACTTCACATAGTCCAAGGTTTTGCAAAAATAACAAAAAAATTACTTTTATACTTTTTTCCTATACACTGGTCACAGTCGTAAACGAGGAAGTTACGTAAAGAAAAGCAGATTATTTGGTTCTAGTTTATTTTACTGCTATCAGCTTCTGCAATATTAGACCTTGGTGCTTTATTTACAGAACTCCCCACTGACAAAAGATAGCGCTGCATAATGAGTACACAAACGCATACGCATTTCAAGAGCACATCTTGAAAGCTGTTTTTGTAAAATGCCTTCTGGCTGCAATATTTGAATGTACTGTATGCTGACAGTCAGTAGGGACAACTACACAGATGTGCTTTGTTTGGCTCCTAATGGATTCAATCCCGAAGAGCATTAAAGAGAGAGAGAGGGAAGAAAATTTAAGCTTTACCTTTTTATGAAACTCTGATCATGCACTCTCTTTTTCTCTGGCCATGTGGGTTGAAATAGGACAGAACAATAACACAGTCTATTTGTGAAAGAATGCATTCTTTTGAAAGAATGATTAAAGCTATGATTTCTATTCACAGAAAATTATCTTTAGATTATTATATTTAATTTTATGGCCGTAAGAATAGATTTAATTTTAATTTAAAAGCATGCACGGAAATGTTTAAGTGAAGACTATTTGTGTTGTCTGTCTAGAAATAACACTTTAATTGTTTATCAGTCCTGTAGAAGTTTTAGAATTAGTTTTATTTAATTAGCTTATTGCAATTTAAAAAACATTATTTACTTGCAGCATCTTGAAATAATTTGAGTGTTTCTACAGAGCAAATATATGTGACTGTTTAAACAAAGTCACAGAAGATGATGTATCCTAAACTCACCACTAGCAGTTAGAGTATTAATGGTAATGCTGTTGCCGGTAAGATTGTCACAAAGAGGTATCAAAGCAGCACCTTCGGATGCGATAGTCTCATTTTACTCTGGAAATCTGCATTGCGATCCAAACACGACCAGAGTTTCACCACAGAGATTTCATCGATTACACAGCTGTTCTGATGCAAAACTGAAACTAGACAAGAAGATAACCTAATGGGAGCAACCACTAATGATCACGTTCCATGAAAACCTGGTCTCTGTGAAGACATTTGTTGTTTAGAACAACTCTTACCTTTCAAAGAGGAAACGACGCTGACTTCAATCCCTTTGTAGGGTGCTCTGGCAGGAGAACCCGTGTGACAGCACAAGTAAGATGATGAGCGGAAGGTAAACCTGAGCTAGACTACGAGGTTAGCTCCTAAACGTACATGCTGTAACAATTTCTTTTACATTCCCAGGCACCATGCTCTGGTGTCAACTGTAAAAGACTGTGTCAGGTGGGACTGAGAATACAAGCCGGGAGTGCCTCACGTGGATCAACAGAGTATGTAAATATAATGCAAACTTCATAATCACGGTCCTGAAGTTTTCCAGATGCCAGTAAAGAAGCAGAAATAATGCCACAGAAACTAGTGTGAAACATCTTGCTAATAGCAGGTTATACCAATAATTCATATCAGATGATGGTTTAGTTTACACACATGAATATTGATATCTGATCAGTTTTCATACACTGCAGTAGAAATGATGGAAAATGAAGTCATAACCTTAGGTTGATTACGTTCATCCTGACAGAACCAGTTCTTCTCTTCACTAAAAAAAATTCAGTACACAAACCCACAAGTTCTCTTCTCTACTAATTCTCTTAAATTTTCCTAGAAGGAGGAGAGGGAGAGATTCCAGAAACTATAAAAAGGCTGCTGTCCTTATTGCAAGAAGATGCAAGTGTCCTTTACAACTGAAGATGCTTCCATATGACAGCTGTCAGGGGCACTAACTATTGCCCTATAGTCTTCACATTTGTGTCCCTATTAACAATTATTAGCTCACAGAACTTCAGATGATCGCTTTGTTTCTATCTACAATAGATACCACACGCAAAAGCTTGGTCTGAGAACCACTTAAACAATGGTTTGATAGCATCTCTCATAAATCTCAGACCATCATTCAATTGCATTTGGCATCATTTTAAATAACAGTTAAACCACACAAGTGGATAGTTGCTCTAAATAACGAGAAAGTCATATGATGTTGGCTACTTAATTAGAAAATGCTTTAGGTCTTAGATTCTCTATTGTTTAACAATGACCACCATTTCACCTGATTGTGGACTTCAAATTCAGTSTAACATACAGAGAAACTGTATGTAAAGAATGCAAACATGATGAATGCCCCCCATCATTTGCAGACTTCTCTGCAAAACAGTTCTTGTCAAAACATCCTGCCTGATGGACTCATCAGATCAGTTGACAAAGCTAACAGCATTAATACAAGAGACTTCTGTAAACTCTGTGTAACGCAGGCAGTGATATTACTTTGACCTGGAGCATAAAAGAAACTCTTCTGCAACTACACTATTTCTGGTTCCAACATTTCTAAATACTGTGTTGAAAAAATGGAAAAGAGAAAACTAAATGAAATGAGATCTAGAAAGCAGGCTCTGTAAGAACAATACTTCAGATGTTCAAATTGCATACTCAGCAGAAGTTTTCAAGGTTAATTGAACACTGACACTATGAAAAGTTTAAAAGAAAATCCTCTACTTAGAGTCTAAAGATAGACAACCCATAGAAAGCAAGATACATTTTTAACTGTAATCAATAAATAGAAATTGGAAAAGCCTACTGGGGAAAAAGCAGCTTTTCATGAAGTCTTTACATGAACAAAGCTTCTCTTTTTATAAAATTCACGCTGAGAACCACTTAGGTGCTTAAGAACACTCTACTAGCTGATTCTGAGATTTTATACTTCTTGCCTAAAATGTCCAGTAAAATTGTCTTGTACAAACAACCAACAGCAGACATATAATGAAAAATGCAATCAACTTCTTAAAAAAATGTAAGCATTATGCCAAAAGGTATTATTTGTCATGTTTATTAATTTTTGGACCAATGAGGCTAGTGGGATTTCACTTGGTGGTCTCAGCTCTTCTCTATTTTCCTGTCTGCTACATGTCCACATCGCACAGTGTTCCTATTGTTCACGCAAGTCATTTCATGCATCAAGAATATTGTGATGGTTCTTGGATGAGTCAGTACATTATACTGATTTACTTCAAGAAAGGACTGAAACATTGACATAAATGACAGCTTGGAATACAGATATGATTTCATAATATAATATAGAAAATATCTGCCTTTGTTACTAGTTAGTTACAAGTTACCTGATTATCATGCTACTTACGTTTGCAAAACAAATTTCAACAAAGAAGCCAGAATTAGAATTTTTTTTTTTAATTTATTTTGGTATTTTTAATTTTGAGCCAAAAGTATCTCCACAAAATTAGGTGTGTCAGAGTAGAAGCAGAAAAAGCAATTTGCATAGACATATAAACCAATGTAAAACCTCAATATCATCTACACTTTCTGCAGCTATCAATGAAGCAGAGTAACAACTAATGTCCTTTCTATGATTTCAATGCAAATAGTCTGGGCCACTGGACATGCCACAGGCAAATCCCACAGGTCCTCCTCACGCCAATCTCACACTGGATTTACACAAAGTCTATCTGCAGTCAAAGACAGAAACACACAGCCATGTAATTCTGTCCCTTGCAATCTTCAGATAGCTTTACCATATGGAACTGGTAAAACCTCCCTTCTCCTTGGTTTTCCTATACGTACTTACATTTTCCTTTTCCCTACAATATAATCAGAATTCTATTAAAAGAATGCAGAAGATTACTACTTTTCAGAGGCACCCACACTGCCTTTCACAAAAGGAACCAGAGAATTTATCCAAAACTTTTTACAAGATATTTTTAAAGATCCAGAAGAAAAAGGAAAGAAATCTAATACTAAGAAGTGTTGACTTTGATTTTACTTTAAAAGAGTTAAAGCAAAATGGTAAGCACTAATACTAAGTAGTGTTTTAACACAGGAGTGTCAAAATACTTTTAGAATTCAGAAATGTTTGTGGGTGAAGAATTGCTGAACAGAACACTACACTAGCTCTTTTATTCCATGCATAAGTATCCCCTGCAGTGCCATAGCAACTTTTTGATGTATTTTTCAAAAGGTTTTTCAACTCAACGTACCAGGTGGTTTTAGGAACTCAAACTCATGTGCTGCAGCCGTGTGCCAGCAGTTATCAAAGAACACGTGGCATGCATCCTAATATTCTTATTGTGCAATCAGTCTGTTTCTATATTTGTGTGCATATGTATGTGTATTTTCATATTCATGGTCCAAATCTTGTGACACTGCAAATGAAATGGTGTAGCATTTTACTACATTTATGTACATAGCACTGCCTCACAGACTGAAGCTTTTCAAGRGAAAACATTAACTGAATTCATCAGAACGGTGTGAAAAGCAGACTTTTCAGTTTCTACTGGTCTAATAGTAATGCTTTTTCCAAAAGAGATGTAAAGTTTGGATTAACTCTAAAACAATCAATTCATACAGTTAAATAGAATAATTGTCTCAGGTTTCTACTTCCACACCATGGGAGGTTTGACTAAGTTAAATATTTATTTACTTCAGGTATGTAATATATTGAGTAAAGTGCCAGCAAACATGAGTATTTGTATACAGAAATTAGAGGAGATTCTCTAACTCTGTCTGGCTTTTCTTTCTATCATGAAATGGAAAAGGGAGAGAAAAAAAAATCCTAAACTGCTTTTCCTCCAGTATGGGAAGTGGCTGGAAGATTATCTCTGCACTCAAGTTTTAGATAGTCTGTTCTTAAATAGAAAAAAGTTTGATCTTTTCTTTCTCTATGTCTGAATTAGTCTTCATAGCAAATGGCAACTCAGTACCCTTCCTTTAAAAGAAGAAATCCTATTACTCATCTGAATCAGATGGTCATTACGTATAATCACAGAAGGGCAGTACGAGAGCCAAACCAGAGCTCCACATGACACGATGCCCTGAGACGTAAAAAAGAACGGGACTAACCTGTCAATGGGAATCCCCAAATAGAAATTTCAGCCAAATCCAAAACTGAACATACTTATCAGCAAAATTTATATTCACTGTAAAACAGGTTACAACATACATTAAGAAAGAGCATGTACTATTAACTAAGGCTTAAGTATATCCTTATTTAAATCATTAAAAGAAAAACATCAAGTAGTCTAGTATTTTATTCTTGGGTTCATGTAGTTACCTGAGCTTCCAATAGATGTATTTGCAGACATTAAAACACTAAAGACACTAAACATTAAAGGAAACCCTGGTCTCTATGCTCTATCACTGGATACTGATCAAGTTACAGAAAGCAATTATTACAACCTACTTGTAATAGCTTGTAGTATCTAGTTACAGCCAACAATCAAATCTCATACAAAAAATATCTAACTCTCCTYGACTTCAATCTGAACAGGAATGAGGATGGGGGAGAGCTCCATGATGCCACATCAAGGGCAGTGCAGGTTGTAAAGCTTCTTGTTGCTCGCTCTCCACAGATTCAAGACACTGAACAACTGGGTAAATTCCATAATGCTACAACCTGCAGTACAGAATACAGCACCTCTACAAGCAGCAGCAACTAGACCAGGCAGCTTTCTGGAAAGTCTTTCTCCAGCAAAGGTAAACTCAGCTCCTTGAATTTCATAAAAAACAGCTCTCAGTGAAACTACACTGTAATACCTGTGTGTCTTGCACCCGTATGAAAACTATGGCTAAGCATCTGGGATCAAAATCTACTGCAGCAATGTATTGCTATATGCCAACTGTGTCTTTGCAGTTTCATCAGTTGTTATACAAAACCTTCATTTTAATTTAGTCAAGTAATTTAGTTCAATGACCAGGTCATCTAAAGCTGGACAACTAAAAAATGATTTTTCACTTCCAAAGCTGCACAAATTTGAGATGCTAGAGGACAGTACTTACTAGCTCTAAAAGCTGACAGGACAGACTATTCACTATCCAAGCCACTATGAATAAAAGACCTTTTTTTAATGGGTTGGGGTTTTTTTTTTTAGAGCTACCAAATACAAAAGTTTCTACTAACAAATACAATTTTTAAAAGCCAGTTTTTGACATTTTAATACAAGTAAAATTCTATCAAATGTATTCTGTTCAGCTACATCTAATATTAATGTCCTCATAGTTAATGCATCATTTTTGGGAAAACGTTTAAAATTGCAAAAATTAAATTCAGTACTAAATTTCAAATCAACAGGTTTGAACGACTACTATCAAGTAGTTTCAAGAGAGACAGACAAAAAACACACACTAGAGAATAAAGCCTCCACCTATAACTGCAAATAACACTGCTCAATCCCATTCACCTGCCAACCGTGCCTGCTGCTCTTTCTGGCAATTGCCAGTATGAGTTCTACCTCTTGCCAGAAGTAGCTAATTGTCTTCAAGTATTTTCTTCCACCACTGTAAGATACATTGTCATTTCAGCCTAATAACAAAGACTTCATGAAAACTGGCTGAAGGTTGGTGTRGGTATACGTGGCTGACATAGGGGAATCTCTACTTCTAGCACATAAAGGAATCTGCTTTCCACTATCAACGTTTTTTGCCTGTGTCGTGGTTTAAGCCCAGCCGGCAACTAAGCACCACACAGCCACTCGCTCACTCTCCCCCGGGTGGGACGGGGGAGAGAATCGGAAGGATAAAAGTGAGAAAACTCGTGGGTTGAGATAAAGACGGTTTAATAGGGAAAGCAAAAGCCGCGCGCGCAAGCAAAGCAAAACAAGGAATTC